>PVJL010012293.1:0-37964 GCA_004026885.1 Lyroderma lyra
AAGTAACAAAGAAAAAACAAACAAAAAACCCACAGACACAATCAGTAGTTTAATATTTGGGGACAGGTGGGGAGGGGATGAAAGAAGAGGAGGGGTGGGAGCGGGGGGGTGCTGAGTACATGGGATGGAGCGAGCACTCACACTGGGCGCTGAGCTTACTGTACAGCACACAGACGACGCGCTGCAGAACTGCACACCTGGAACCCATGTAGTTCTTGCTAACCGATGTCACCGCAGTGAGTTTAACGATGAAATAAATAAATAAAACAAAAGGACAGGAAAGAGCGCTGCAGGCAAGTGAATGACGTGGACAAAAGCTCAGCGATGTGACCGGTGAGGGCTCATCAGAGACCCGGGAGAAGTCAGCGCGTCCCCAACACAGGATCGGTGACGGAAGGGTCGGCCCGGAGGGAATCGGGGATGGGAGGCGACAGGAGGCAGTGGTGGGAGGTGGTGGGAGGTGATGGGAGGCGACGGAGGCGACGGGAGGAGATGGGAGGCGACAGAGGCCACGGGAAGGAATAGGCGATGGGAGGCGACAGGAGGGAATAGGTGGTGGGAGGCGACGGGAGGTGACAGGAGGGAATAGGTGGTGGGAGATGGTGGGAGGTGATGGGAGGCGACGGAGGCGATGGGAGGGAATAGGCGATGGGAGGTAACGGGAGGCGGTGGGAGGTGACGGGAGGGAATAGGTGGTGGGAGGCGATGGGAGGCGACAGGAGGGAATAGGTGGTGGGAGGTGGTGGGAGGTGATGGGAGGCGACGGAGGCGATGGGAGGGAATAGGCGATGGGAGGTAACGGGAGGCGGTGGGAGGTGACGGGAGGGAATAGGCGGTGGGAGGTGGTGGGAGGCGGCGGGAGCGTGTGGGCCTTTCCCCTGGGAGCCAGCGGATGTCTCATAAAGGAAAGTAACCAGGCCGATCTGGAGTCTTCGTTGTTGTTTTCAATGAAGAGTTTTCTTTTTAATGGAGAACATTTGAATGGGCGAACAAGGATACCGTGTGTCTCCCTAAGTGAAGGAAGTAGCCTCCTGCTTCCTATGAGCTCTAGGGAACTGAAGGGAGGCAAGTCTGCACCATTCTTCGGGTTTGTAGAGGGAAAGTCACCTAAACAATAAGGGAATTCAAAGTGCCTGCCCTTTAAAATAATTTTCTTATTAACAACGACAGGAAAGAAGGCAAAACAAGGAAGCAAATTTGGGATGAGGAAATTACTTGCGACCTAAAGGTTTTCTTTAAGGCTATTTCCTTTGGCCGTTTCTAATGCGTGAGGTTGTGCGTGTGTGTGCGTAGACGAGGGCTGCCCGGAGAGAGAACCAGCCGCGCGCCTGTCTGTCAGGGTACGTGGCCGGACACTTTCCGGACAGCTCTCATGGACGGCAGAGAAAACTCCCAAGAATTCATCAGCAGGAAACCCAGACATTCCCAACTGCTTGTCACACAGACAAATCTAGAAGAGATAAAAGCTCTAAAAAGATCATAAATAAACGTGGGTCGGATAGCTTAGCCTCGGGAGGCTTCTCATTGCTCGGAGGGCCAACTGCCCGAGAGCACATCAGAGTCCCCGGGATTAAGAACAGATGTGGGAACAGGCCCGGACAGAACAGTTTCCACCTCCAAAGGGGCACGTCAATAAAGGCATCCAGGGACACCCCTTGAGAAATGAGGGCGAAACTGGAAACAGCTAAAAAAGGGGGTGGGGAGGGAGGGAGGGGAGAATCGAAGACAGTTAAAGACAGTGTGCAGGTCTGAACACGAACCGTCTTACTGGGCAAAGGAGGGTCACTGGCCAAAAGACGGCTTTACTTTTCAGAGCCTTTCCCCTGCCCTGTCCGCCGGGCCCCTGACGAACGTGGAGGTTTTTTCCTTAAAACACACTAATTTTTGTGCATATTCTTCAGACGTGTGGAGGGGAGGCTCATTTCCAAGGAGCTTTCTAGAAGTGCCTCTGCCCAGGCTTCTTACCCGGACCTCCCTCACACAATGCACGTACACAGAACTCGTTGTTATTGCAACGATGGCAAAGAGTGCGAGCAGAAGGTGTAGGAGGCGAGGACGGGACGAGGTGATGCCCAGAGGGCGACGGGGCTTGCACTCGGACTCGCCTGTGCTGGGTAGTGCCAGCAGAGCAGAGCTGGGGGAGGCGCGTCTGGCTGCCCCGGCAGGCTGAGCACGAGCACGTGCTCTCTGTCCTCAGGTAAACTGAAAACAACTGCTTGGGAAAGCGGTACTTAACCCGCCACACATCTTGCTCCAGAAAGGTTTTTGCTCAGACACCCAGAGTTGTTATGATGCCTCCCACACCAGTCACAGGAATCCCATTAGCCCGTGGAGATTACCTCTTGGTTAGCTGTGGGCTAACTTTAAAGACAAAACATCAGTCCTCAGCTTCTAATTTATCCTACGAGAGCAGAGATACTCAGTCCTGACTGCACATTAGAATATTCCGGAAGGCTTAAAAAAACAAACTATCTGAAATCAAGAGACATGGAGTGATTACACTAATATGAGACAAAACAGAATTTAAGAACAACAAAAATAAAGGACAAGAAATGGTCAAACCCATCAGGTAGACACCATTACGTGCACCCCAAAAAAACAGAGCCACAAAATAACATGAAACAAAAACTGACAAAATTGAAAGGAGAGTCATTTAACCAGGAGACACAAACACAATGAACCATGAGAGTAGGGGGTGTCCAACCTTTTGGCTTCCAGGGGCCACACTGGAAGAAGAAGAATTGTCTTGGATCACACATAATATACACCAACACTAATGTTACCTGATGAGCTTTGAAAAGAAAAGAAAAGAAAGATCACCAAAAGATCTTGGAATGTTTTAAGGAAGTTTACAGATTTGCACTGGGCCGCATGCAAAGCCGACCAGGGCCACGGGTTGGACAAGCTGCTCTAGACCCATCAGATGTTCACAGTGCCCCCCACCCAGCAACAGCTAAACACACATTCTCTCGGGTGCCCATGAAACATCCTGCAAATGTTAGGCCAATAAAACAAACCTCCACAAACATAAAAGGAATGAAATCATACCTCATATGCTCTCCAATCACAATGGAATGAAATTAGAAATCAACAACAGAAGGTCTCTTTGGGGGTGATGAACATGTTCTAAAGTTAGACAGTGTCACTGCGTTGCACGATTCTCTGACTAGAACTAACTAAAGGAACAAAACCCCTGAAGTCTGGGACGGTTGGTAATGTCAGAAATAAAAGAATTGCTCTTTTCTGAGAAGGTACTAAATTGGCCCAATCCCTCGCCCATTTTTCTGGTTTGCATCCCAGGCACCGTTTAGCCATATGGGGGTGGAGGCGGGGTGAGTACTACGGGCATCCAGGGGATAGATCAGAGAGGTTGCTGAACTTCCTGCAATGCACAGGACACCCCCTTCCACCCCCCACCCCAATCAAGTATTATCTGACTCCAAAATGCCAGTAGCTTTGAAGTTAAAGAAGTCTCCAAAGGATCTGGACCAGAAGGAAGGGCAGTGCGGTGGGGCTGGAGCAGAGAGCCGGGGTCAGGAGATGCAAGGAGTGGGCGAAAGCAGGAGAAAGCAGGTCAGGAAGGGCCTCCTCAGCCCAGCTAAGGAGTCTGGGTTTGAGTTCAAGTGTGACGGTAAGCATTACAGGGCAGCGACTTGATTTGCCTTTTCAAAAGACCAGCCAGCTGCCTAGCGGAGAATGGACTGAGGGCATGGGGGAATCCGCAGGAAGACCAGTCCCAGGGGTGACAAGAGCGCCCTGAGCCAGTGTGGGCCTGGGGAAGAAGGAGAGCCTTGAGCAGATGCAGAGCCCTCTCCCTCAGGGTGTCCGGACCCCTGCACTACTGATATTTGAGATGGAGAATTCTCTGGTGTTGGGGGCATTGCACTGTGCATTATAGGGTGTTTCACAGCATCCCCAGCCTCTACCCACTAAATGCAAGGAGCACCTCCTGCTGTGACAACAAAAATTTCTCCAAACATTGCCCCAAACCATGCCCAGCTGAGCCCCACTGCTTTAGATGTGGAGCTGAGCGGGCTCGCTGCTGGACTAGATGGGGCAGAGCGGGCAGCTAGTCAGAGAGAACTCACGGATGCTTCCTAAGTTCTCATCCCTAACAAGCCGACATAATCTTGAATGTCCAGAGTGTTTACCTCCATGCCAGTGGGCTGTTTTGACACTCAAACCTTCATTTACTCCACGAGTGTCACAGTCCACAGGGAGTGTGAGCTGTGCTTGATGCCAGGGGTGCAAACCTGACCTCGCAGACTAACAGGCAAACAGACACAGGAGACAGTCAGGTTGGTACAGCAGGGCTCACACATACAGCCCGAGACCAAGCAGAAGCACCAAGGTGGACATGGCTCTCTGCTCCTGTGGGCGGCAGGGGGAGCTCCAGGGGGGCTGGAAGGACAGAGGCACTGAGGGAAGCCGCAGGTGCAAAGGTTGGGGGGTGACCCAGGGCAGCTGGGGAGTAGCCAGGAGGAAAGGAGCTGCAGCCACGCGAGGAGGGGCCAGGCCAGGAAGGATCTGTGATGCACCCGTCCGAGTCTCACCTCATTGCACAGGTGACCTGGGACCACTAGAGAGCTGTTGCTGTTATCCATATTCCTTAATACTAACGATGAACAAAACTCAAAACAGATTTCTGCTGCGTGCTCAGTCTAGCAGCCCCAGTGCTGGGCACTTTACCTGGGTGGGGTCACACCACCTGGGACCCAAAGCAAAAGGAGAGAACCTGGGGGAATCTTTACCCTCAGAAGAAGGATTCGATAATAAGGAGAAAAGCGAGGCTACAAGGACAGGCTGTTAAAGTAAATCAGGTCGGTGACCCCTTTAAAGGTCCTGAGGGAGACAGACTCGTGTGTGTGTGTGTGTGTGTGTGTGTGTGTGTGTGTGTGTGTGTGTGAGTGATAGATGGGAGGAATCCTATTCCTGTTCACCAACCCCATCCGGCTCCCTGGTGACAGACAACCAGCTCTGGGAGAGCAGCGATGTGAGAGGGATACAAGGAGGCAAGCAAAGACATGCCCCCTCAAGTGCGTGTGAACAGTCACTGTTCTCTCATTGGTTCATTCAACAAACAGGTACTGAGCATCTCCATGGGCCAGGAGCTGACATTGTTTGGTGCGAGGTAACAGTAAACAAGATGTATGCAGGGCCTTACCCTGGCTGTCCCGAGGCTTCCAATGTCGCCTGGAAGATGCTACCCATCACCCTTTACCGCAGGCTTGTCCAACCTGCAGCTCAGGACAGCTTTGAATGCGGCCCAGCACAAATTCTTAAAATAGTATGAGACTTTTTTGCAAACTGTGGGGGGGTTTTTTTGGTTGTTGTTGTTTAGTTCATCAGCTACCGTTAGTGTTAATGTATTTTATGTGTGGCCCAAGACAATTCTCCCAACGTGACCCAAGATTGGATACCGCTGCTTTACTTTATCTGCTTGTTTACAAGTCAAAGTCTGAGAAGGGCTATGGGGCATCTACCTGGCCTCGGCAGGAGGGCAGAAAGGCTTCTGAGAAGGAATGTGGTTATAGAGTGAGAGGTCCCTGTCTTTACCCACTGATCCATCCATTGATCTATTGATCCAAGCATCTATGCATCCATCCATGCATCCATCACCCATCCATGCATGCATCCATCCATCATCCATCCATCATCCGTCCATGCATCCACCATCCATCAATGCATCTATCTACGCATCCATCATCCATCCATGTATCCCTCCATCATCCAACCACTAATCCATCCATCATCCATCCATGCATCCATCAAACATCCATGCATCCATCATCCATCCATGCATCCATCATCCATCCATGCATCCACCATCCATCCATGCATCCATCATCCACCCACTAATCCATCCATCATCCATCCATCCATGCATCCATCATCCATCCATGCATCCATCCATGCATTCATCATCCATCCATCCATCATCCATCCATCCATGCATCCATCATCCATCCATGCATCCATCTATCATGCACCCACTAATCCATCCATCTGTCCATCCATCCATCATCCATCTATCTATTCATCCATCCATCATCCATCTGTCCATCCATCCTTCATCCATCCATCATCCATCTGTCCATCCATCCTTCATCCATCAATCCGTCCATCCATCTCTCCATCCATCCATCCCCACCCCACACCCCCATTCTTCTTAAGCAGCAGCTTCTGTTGGTGTTTTACAGTTCTGAGCTTCCATCAGCAGGAAAGCCAAAGAACCTGATGATGTCGGTCCTGTGAATCACCACTATGGGCAGATGCTAGAGGGCAGACTTCTACTTAGAAGGAAGACTCAGAAAAGTACCACGCAGGGCTGAAAACAAAAAGGGGTCTGCCCCCTACCCTGGTCAGCTGCAGCCTTCTTGCACACCCTAGAATTCACTCACAAAGGCACTGTTTTGTTTTCTGAATTGTTTCTTTTGTTTTGCTTTGACTTGTGCTCTCCCACCATCCACGGGGTAAGTATGATACCGCTCCTATGTCATTCTCCTAAAGGTCAGCCTTAACTCTAAGACTTTAAGGAGGTCTGCTGATCAGCGGAAGAAAAAGCCTGGCACAATCAGAAAATTAAGTGATGAAACAAGTCGGCCTTTGTACTCCCTCTGTCTGGAATGAAAAGCCAAATATTTTTGAAATGCAGAACATGGCGGGGAGCAGCGGGGACCTGGCACAGAACTGGAACATTAGAGAGCACAGGGAAAGCCTGTTTCACATACATGTTGCTTTCATAGGCCTTCACACGTGCCAAGATTTGGTTTGCACCAGAGCCTGA
Organism: Lyroderma lyra; assembly: GCA_004026885.1. Lineage (NCBI taxonomy): Eukaryota > Metazoa > Chordata > Mammalia > Chiroptera > Megadermatidae > Lyroderma > Lyroderma lyra. Next base: position 6,788 of record PVJL010012293.1, read on the forward strand.
TTATACAACCTGTGGTTTGTGTTTTCTTCTGCTATATGCCCTGCACAGCCCAGGGAAGAGTGTGGACTCCAGAGGAACCACACCCGTGGCCTTGTCTGTGGGTGTGGCTGATTGCCAGCACCGGGTGACTGTTTGTAAAGGAGGGTGCACAACTTACCGGAAGTGCTCATACAATGTTTCCAGGCAGCCCCTATAGAAACTATGCAAGGACTGGCTGTTAAGGGCGCGTGGCCCACTGGCAAGGTCGATGGCACTGAGGGGAGAGACCTTGATGGCATCGCCTAGAAACTGTCTGCAACCAAGAACGTCTGCTCTGCTGTCAGAGCAGCTCTCTTCCTGGGTTGTAGGAAGAGGATCCCAAGTAGACGTTCCCCTGTCCCTTCTGATGAGGAGAGGAGTGGTGTCACTGTCACCTACCAGTCACTGCCCCGAAGCCCTTCGCACATATCCTCACATTCATTCCTCAGGCAGGTAGAGAGACCTGTCTAGTCACATAGCCAGCAATTAGTGAAGCTGGAACTTGAAATCATCACAAGCCTGAGCGTTTCTAAAAACAGAGAGCTCGTTAGCCTCTAAGGCGCCCCACTGCTACCGTTAAAGAGTTCCAGACAGCAGATGTGGGCTCATTAGAAGAAATAAATTTGTGAGTACTCCCATGCTATGGTAGTTGGAAGTGAGCTTAAATCTGGAAAAGAACAAGTATGGTGCAGTCTTGGGAATCACAGACATCAAGAAGAGACTAAAAGCGGGCGAAAGGGCTTCCTGCGGACCTTGATCCGGGGCGACTCAACTCTTTTCGTCTGTTTACGGCAGAACGACACCTCACGCAAAGCCCGCTGGGTTATAAAAACGGAGAGACGTGCAGCTGCTTTGCTCTGGTCCACGTCCAAAGTGACCTCTGCTCTGCGCCCCCCTCTCTCCCTCTGTGGCACTGACCCTTGGCACTCCAAGAAACACAGTTTGTTTTGAAACACGGAGAGGAATCTCACCCCTTACTGCGGAGATGAAAAGTCAGGCCCCAAGTCAGAGAGCTGGATCCTAGCAAAGGCCTGTAATGCTTACGGCACTCTAGACCGGCGTCCGGCCTGCGGCCCAGGACGCTCAAGGCGGCCCAACGCAAATTCTTAAAACATGATGCCATTTCTTGCGGCCTCTTTTTTAGCTCATCAGCAATGGTTAGCATTAGAGTATTTTACGGTGGCCCAAGGCTATTCTTCTTCCAGTGTGGCCCAGGGAAACCAAAAGGTTGGACACCGCTGTTCTAGACCCTTCACACATTAGTTTCTATGATCTAGGCAGCTTTTCTCTTTGTACATTTCTTTAATAACCCAGACTACCTGTTGCAGGTACATGAAGATGATGTTATTATTAACAATAATGGCTAAGTCATCTCAAAAGCTCAGTAAAGGTCAAGCATTGTCTTAAACACTTAACAGGTATAAAATGTATTTAAACTCGATGGGGTAGACACTATTTGATTATTCCCCATTTTTCAGATGAGGAAACTGAGGTACAAAGAGATTAACTAACTTGCCCAGGATGCAGAGGAACCAGCACAACCCAAGTAGGCTTGTGCCAGGCTTCTATATTCTGATGCACTCCACGCACTGCCTCCCGTGCAAAACCCCCCAGTAAGTCAGAAAGAACAATTATGCATTATCGCACCTCCAGGAGAGACCCGCTGTTAACAGGGATGTAATCTTGTTGGTGCTACTTGAGATTTCTAAAAGCCAGGCACCTCTTGATGAGAATTTCATTTCTGGCTCAGACAAAGAACGTCATTGCTTTCACAGGCAGTAAGTACAGGGGTAGCACTTGGGATGCATCTGCTTTCTTTAGGAAACAATACACATGAAAGCCCCTTAAAAGCAAATGAAGTAGTAACCCTTACTCAGCATGTGGCCATGACATTATTTAGCACTCTGTACCCACACCCACTGCGGTGCTTCTTACCTGCCTGGGCTTTTACGGGGGTGGGGGGTGGGGGGGTGGGGGGGGGTGGGGATGCTCTGTTAGGGAACCCTTCTCCCCGGCATGGCAAGGGGCTGACAAGAGCTGTCCTATGTAACTGCCTCCTTCCTCAAGGCTGTTGGTGTAATCGTAGGGCAAGTGCATCTCGCAATGCAGCGGGTGTGAGACTGGCCTGCACGGCGTGTTGAGATGCGGGCCCCACCTTCAGAGCTTCTGTTTCAGCAGGTTGGGAGTCGTCCCCAAATCTACATCACGCACGAGTCGGGTGACCCCCCCAGCACGCTTCAGGCAACTCCCCTTGGAGGAGTGTCCCTCAGGGAGCCCCCAGCTGGCCAACAGGTTAGGGCAGGGTGGCATGCTTTTGGCTTCCTGGGGTCACACTGGAAGAACTGTCTTGGGCCACACATAACATACACTCACACTGACGACAGCTGATGAGTTCTTTAAAAAGAAGAAAAAAGGTCACAAAAAACTCTCATCCTGTTTTAAGAACTTGTGTTGGGCCACAGTCAGAACGGTCCTGGGAGCTTCACTCAGTTGTGGTTCAAGAGAAAACAGAGAAAACGCAGTTGTTTCGGTTTGGGGGGGGTTGTTTATTTTTAAATTGCATTTTGGGGATTAACATGTGGAGCAGCTTCACACTGAGCCAGAGAAAACACTACGGCTCTGCGTTCATTCAGGAGACGTGTGTCATGTCGTTTAGGTAAGTGTGACAACGGAGGGCGGCAGGTCAGCATTTAGGATGGTGTCACCACGCCTTCTGTATAGAAAGCTTAAAGCATGAAGTGATGACAACAACTACAAATGACGTTAGTCGAATGCTTACTGCATGACAGGTGTCAGTCTCAGACCTCACAGAGGGCCAGTTAAGCTTCATAACCCCATGACATGCAACTATTTCAACTCCACTTTACAGATGCGACTGAGGTACAGAGAGGTTAAGTAACTTGCCCAGAGTCACACAGCTGCGAGGTGGCAGAGCACGAACAGCCCACTTGTCAGGCTCCTGACCACTAGGCACGCAGCTAATGTCCTTCCCTGGGTTGACAAGGCCCCACCTCATACTTCTCTAAACACCCCCTGAAAATGTCTCCTGCCCCCCAGCCCCGCCAGCCACAGGAATTACTGCAGGCTGGCCTCAACCCCCACCCTCCTCTCGCTCCTACCCTCAGGAAGATGCTTCGGTTTTTCTCTGTCCCTGCAAGTTCTTCTACCTCTTCCCGAGTGACCTGATCTCGCCCTGCCCGTCTCGGCTCAGCCAGCGGCTCCCCCAGAGAGATGCCCCAGGTGAGGTGAGCGGTCCGTCCCGTGGGATCCCACAGCCCCCAGGAGGTGCCCCTTAGCCGCGCTGCAGTCCGAGGCTCGTCCTGCTCCCTCCTCCCCTCCTCCCTCTCCCCTCCCCCTCCTCTGCATCCTCTTTCTCCTCCTCCCATCTTCTCTCCTCCCCCAAATGCCAAAGCCCCATCTCAGCTCTGATGCTGGAATAAGGACGAGGGGAGAGGTCACCTGCTGTGCCAAGGTGGGTGACTGTGCCTTCTCCGACTCCATCCCCGGTAACGCTCTTGGATGTCTAATCCCGTCCTGGCGTCTACAGCCCGGCTGACCCGGACAACACCGGGGCAGAGCCCGAGTCATCACAGCCGCTCCACAGCCCGTCCCCAAGTCAGCACGGCCAGGCAGGCTCTTCCTCCAGTCACCAGGAGGACCAACCAGCCAGCACGCTGCCAAAAGGCCAGGCGGAGAAATGAAGGAAGAGACGGTGCCTCACCTCCATGTCTGTCGGGAGTGGGTCCCGAGTGGCGCGGGGGTGGGGAACGGGGCGGGCGCAGTGCCCACCCGGCCGTGCATCGAAGCACCTGGCACTGTCCCTGCGGGCACCCTCCCGTGGCACAGCAGGTGACCTCTCTCCTCGCCCTTATTCCAGCATCAGACCGGCCAGTGTCCTGGATCCCAGGGAACTGGGAACAGCCCCGTTTGGCTCTGAATGTCAGACAGCGAGTGGCAGAGGCCCCCGCGTTCAGACGGAGACCATCTGCTCCCTGTCATCTGAGGGAGCCTCACCAGGCATCCCGCCGGCTGCCGGGCACGGAGAGCCGTGGGTCTGGGTGTGCGTCAAGGAGCAGGCCGTGCCAGGAGCTCAACGGAAAAGGGCCCGAAGGCCCGCGGCACAGGCACGGCAGCGGCCTGGTGCAGCTTCAGGAGCGCAGGCACGGCCGCGGGCAGGCCCCAGCTGCAAAGTCTCCTTCCCATTGGCAGAGATGTTCAAAATGGCCCGGGGGAAAACCCCCACCATGCTGGGGATTTCCACAGGATCGCCCTGCAAGCGGGCTGCCCGCCCTGCCCTCCGGGATGTTTCAATGCACCCTTGAAAGCCTCCCCCCACGTTACCCACTCCCCCACCGGTGCCCGCCGCCACCCCCCACCCCAAAGCACTTCTTTTAGCTCAGGCAGTCAGTCAAAATCAAGGGCTTTCCTGCTGGACCCCAAAAGCACTGTGGAAGCAACCAACCCTTCCACCTGCCGAGGGATGACAGGAGGCAAGCTTTAAATCCCCTGCAGATGCCAATGCCATTGGCCATGGAGACATGGGCTCCCTGCCTCCACACGCTCATTCCCTGCCCAACGAAGGGCCTGGAGCTCAGGGAAAAACAGCTCAGGTCCGTGCAAACTCCGCCGTCCAGAGGAGCCACAGGCCATAGACCTCTCTGGAATTCACCTGCGGCTTTGCCATACATAGAACATGGAGCATGCATGCGCAATTACGCAGCCCCTGCCATTCCAACCACAGACCTGGGAAACCTGACAGCCTTTTAGCCCTAAGCCATCCCCTACATTTGACGGGAACCCTCCTGCAGCAATCTTAACAAAGGACATGGTATTAACCAAAAGGATGTGTGACAAGCCCAAGGTCCCTGAACTGTGTTTTTAACAGGGCTATACAGCTACCTTCTAACCCACACCGTCTCCCACTCCAAACTGTCACAAAACTAGTCTTCAAGTGCCGGTAGCAAGCGTCTCTCTGGCCACGCGTCTGAATTACCTGAATGCACCCCCCATCCCCTTCTCTTCATGATTACTCTCTCATCTGTCCCTGAATTTTTTAAAAACCATTAGGCAACTGCAAACTAGTGGTGTCGCAGATGAAAGGGAAAGCCTGCGCACAAAATGAAACGACTGCTCTGCCCCAGCCCAACTTGGATCAGCAAGATTCGGATGTGCCAGGAAAAAAAAAATTTTTTTTTTGACGTTCTGTGATTTTGTAGCCATTTAAATTTTATTAGCAATCACAGAGGCTGTTATCGCTGAGGACGTCTTGCAGTTACAGCCAAGTCCTGGCAACGAGAGCGCCGGAAGGGCAGGCGCGACCTGGCTGCAGGCGTCCCAGCACCGCGGGGACATGAGCCCTCCCCGCGCGGGGCGGCTGCATTAAGTCTCCCCTTGGAGGCGGGGGAGGGCGGGTGCACTGCTGATAATAAGGGGGTGCTCCGGAGGTGGCAGGGAGGACTGGTGAGATAAGAGAGGCTGATAGTTGTGCAAAAGAGTCTATTTAAAAGATGACTTTAAGATGACTCCATGCCACTAACTTGGGTGGTGGCAATACTGGCATTGCAATTGGCAGTTTCCAAGAAAGCAGGGGTAGGTCCCCCACGACAGCTGGAAACCAGAGGGGCTTGGCGGCATTTCTGGTAGACGCCGTGAGTCTCCATCAACACTCGAACAGTCTAGAATGACACCAGCAGGGACGAAGGGGGAGGCCTTAACTAACCAATAAAGCAAACCTTTCTGAGAACTGAGAGCTTTGGGGACTCCAGAAATGAAAGGCTTGCTCCCCAACGGGAAGGAACTAAATTGGATAAATTCCTCCCAGTTTTTCTCTAGGCTTTGGGATGCCTTCCCAAAAGAGTTGGGGATCTCCTGTCCCAGCTCCAAGGGAAGTGGCACCAGTACCCCTGGTAGAGTCTTCTCACTTTCTGAGGGGGCTGACGGGGGGCTCGAGAGCACCGGAGTTGGCACAGGGCTCCCCCATCCCAGGCTGCCCCACAGACTTGGGGGCCGTCACAGGGTCCCTGGGTTCTCTCTTCCGAAAATGGTTCGGAGAGGCGGGGTGCTCATTTTGACTTGTGCAGCTGATGTGAACGTTCACAGTATTTCTGAAACAGAACGGTCCACCTTCCTTACTTCAGACCACCTACCGGAAAGTAGAATGTTAGGGAGCATCGTTCAGTCCCTCTTCGATGACGTGCGGGAGCCCAAGGGAGCCCTGTGACACAAACAGTCTGGCAACTCTACAGACTCTCCGTTTGGGAGCATGCCTCACTGGGGAAGGCGAAGACCGAGAGCGTGTTTGATTACGTGTCTGCTGAGAGCCGACATGGGCTCTGCCTCCTCTGACTGCTCGTGCTCCCCCTTTTTCAGACCTGCTCCCATTTCACAGATGAAGAGACGGAGGCTCCAAGAAGGGAAGTGACAAGCCTGTGGCAAATCGGGGGTGTAAACCACAGTGCCCATACGGGTACTGATGCTCACGGGGCACTTCCAGTGTGCGAGCTGCCATGCGAAGGGTTTTCAAGGTCGCGGCTCATTCAATCCTTTTCAGAATTAGAGAAACGGAAGCGTAAGCCCAGGTCCCCCAGCTCGCTCACATGGGACAGGGCCAGGATGTAACAGGCGGGGTGGCCTCGGCGCCAGGACCCTTCCCCTCTGCCCCGTGCCTGCCCCCCAAGAAACACGCGCACTCACGCGCTACTGTTCTCTGTCTGGAAATGCCTGCACCCTTGGATGAAACATCATAGGCCAATGATCAGAGAAAGTCCCTCGTATCTCACTAAATCCAAGATGCCCCCTGACTGCAGGGCATGCCACGATTTTACGGACAGCTCAGGAAAAGGAAAAATCAAAAAGACTGCCAATGAAACCAGGCACCGTGTTTCCTCATCCCACCGCTTAAAGGAGGCATCCCAGTTTCAGGGACCTGGAAACGTGAAAACGTGTTAGAATTAAAGAAATACTGGAGGCCGCCCGAATGAGCTTCACGGTGGAAGCAGAGCGGAGACGTGGTTCTCCGAGTGCAGAGAGAGCATCCTGATGCTCAACCTGACTTCTCAAGAGCACCTGCCCCTCCCGATTCACACGTGCAGGTCTCAGAGACACCGGCGACTCGTTCCGGTGTTCAGTGTCTTTGTGCAGGAGGCACAAAGCCCGAAGGCTGTTGCCTCTGGCTGGGAGCCCTCCCAGCTTCCTCCCAGGTGGCTGCAAGGCAGGGAGCTGCAGGCAGGGCTCTAGTTACAGCACCTCCTATCTGTGGCTTTCCAAGGCACAGCGCTCACAGCTGCCACCCGAGTACTCGCTTCACCACGCAAGGGGCCAAATCAAGGCGCCGGGGGATAGACGCTAAAACGACCAATAGCTGCGCTTCCTTCTTTAATATTTATTGTCTCATATAAAGCCCGCTTCCCAGGCTTTGCCACCACTTCGGTTCTATGGACACGCCTCGTCCTGTTCTGTGACCACCACACTGTAAAAGGGAGAATAAAATAAATAACACAAAACAGCCCAAGTGGATGCAGGGACAACCCACCCAGCCCGGAGCTGAGCGCAAAGGCCTTGTCCTGCAGTCGCTGCTGGGCACTGGGCCCTCTTCTCAACAGGCACCTAGTAAGGTTGGTTGCTGGTGTCCTGTGAATGCAACCTGATTTGCAAAGAGGGTCTTAGCACATATAATCACGTTAAGATGAGGTCAATGACGGGTCCTTTTAAGAAGAGGGAAATCTGGATGTGGAGACAGGTGCACAGGGAGAAGCCTACGCGAGGAAGGAGGCAGAGTGTTGCGAACACAAGCGGAAGAAGCCGGAGGAAGGACCCTCTCCTAGACCCTTCGGGGTAAGCAGGGTCCTGTCAATACCTTGATTTCAGACGTCTAGCTCCCAGAACTGTGGGAACACACATCTCTGCTGTTTGAAGCCATCTGTTTGTGGCATTGTGTTAGAACAGCTCTAGGGCACTGAAACACTGAGTTTTGGAGCACTTGGTTATGTCTCCACCTAGGATAAAACTCCTGCCATCTCCAAACAGCTCCTGTCCCTCTTAGAAACGTTTGCATAAGGTCAAACTCATGTTAGGTCAAGTGTAGCCTGATAAGCTGGAAATGTCCCCATGCAGCCGTCAGGTGACAGTCTGGAAATTTATGCTGTGGTTCCAACACCTGGACTCCCAGTCCTTCCTCACCATAGGCACCGGGCACATGGAGCACTTCTGGGGGGAAGAGGAAGGATCTGGAAGGCTATTACTTCTATGAGTTCTTGCCCTAAAACCTGAGAGGCCGCAGGGAGCGGTTCCGGTTCCAGGCCAGCACTGCGAAGCTGGAGACTGAAGACAGTTCAAGCTGCGAAGCAAAAAGCCACCATCAAAATCCACTGAGATGCTTAACTGGGTGGGGCTCCTGCAGAGCTGGAAACTGCCGACGGTGGCCACTGGGGCCAGTGGAGGACCAGGGCAGGTCCAGTAAGGCAGAGGTCCCTGAGTGAAAGCAGGAGAGCGGCTTCCAAACGGCCTCCTGGGACCCAGGAGCCTGCCTGGCTCACCTCAGGCCCTCCAACATTTCCTTCCTTCCCTTCCTCACCAGCTCCCCAGAGCTCCGAGCTAAAGGGAATCTCACAACAGCTCGTGACTGTGTGTGTTCAACACTCTCTCGGGTGACAGGAAGATACTGACCCAGCAAAGCAAGGTGCTCTTGGGGCCCTTAGGTTCTCGAAGTGAGAGCAGGGTGAGAGGGGGTGGAGGACCAGGGAAAGTGGTTCTGGGCAGGTGGGCAAGGGTGGCGGGCTAGAGTGGTAACACCTAGCATTGCACCGGCCAGGAAGGTCAGAGTGACATGGGCTTGAGGGTAACCTCATGAGCATCCATTGAGGGAATCACGTCAATTAGCACCTAATGCTGACCAGAACCGGCCACCCAGCTCCGAGCCTCAAATACATGAGCTCATGTCAGACGTACGACAATGCTCTGTGTTCATCAAGCTGATCTCCACCCTGTTGGCACCAGGAAACAGGGCCTATTGTTTAAAGTCAGCTCATCTCTACCTGGCTTGTGGCCTGGACACACCACTTGGTTCATGTTTTAGATGCCTCCTCTGGAGGAGCTACTGTTATCATCCCCACCTTACAGAGGAGGTGCAGAGTATGGGAAAATAATGACTGGGACCCCAGAGGTCATAAATAGAGGCTGGGAGCAGAGCCCAGCACTGTTGAGTCCCCCAACCCCAGTTCTGAACCTCAGGATTTATGGTCTCACATTTGAGATGCAAGAAATTCAGTCAAGTGGGAGGGAGTCCAATATTAGCTGGAACGTTGAAGAAGAAATATGCAAAGTAAATGACTCAGAAAAGAGGCAACATGGACACACACAGGTCTCTCACTTCTTCTGCGCAGCTGGGAAGGAAGGTGAGTGTCCACTCCGCAGTGCTGGGGGGACACAGCCCTAAACCTCAGTGACTGAGTGTCCGGGTCTTGTAAGGGCCAGGTTTGTCTTCTGGAGCTCAGCTTCCTCACAAGGCTTTGGAGAGGCAGCACTTCACAAAGGCTTGCCAGAACCAAGACCTGGGGGTGAGGGACGCCTCGATCACAGGACAAGGCAGTGTGACTCTGTGCACAAATGGGGGGCAGGACCCTTCCAGAAGGGCCAGGCGACGGGGAGGGGGAACGGGAAGGGCGGGGTGGGGGGTAATAAGAGAAGGCCCACGTCTCCTGGGCTGAGCCGGCCCACGGGAACCCAAATGCCTTTGACTGTCCCTGAGTAGTCCCAGGGCCACCAAAACAACGTCATACAAACGGAGCGGCTATAAGTAACAGGAATTCATTCTCTCACATCTCTGGGGGGTCAGAAGTCTGCAGTCGAGGGGTCGGCGGGGCCGCGCTCCCTCCCTGCCTCTTTGTAGCTTCTGGTGGCAGCTGTCAATTCCTGGCATTCCATGGCTTGCAGCTGTGTCACTGCAGTCTCTGCCTCTGTTGTCACATGGCCTTCTTGTCCCCTATCTTCACATTGTCTCCTTATGAGGACACCAGTCCTAGGGAATTAAGGGCCCACCCGACTTCAGAATGACCTCATTTTAACGAGTTCCATCCACAATGCTCTGTTTTCCAAATAAGGTCACATTCTGAAGGACTGGAGGTTAGGACATGGACATATCTTTGCAGGGCAGCGGGGGCACACAATTGCACCCATAACAGTAAGAGTCTTACTTTGGAATTGTTCAAGAAGAACACGGGCAGCGGACTATCTGTGAACGTCATCTGGTTACACAGTTGTGGGACAGCGAGATGATGGGAGATGGCTGTATTCATTTGTGAGGGCTGTCACCACCGAGTACGACGACAGAAACATATTGTCTCACAGCTCCGGAGGCCACAAGTACGAAATCAAGGTGCCGACAGGGCTGATTCTTTGGAGGCCTGGGAGGAGGGAGCTGCTCTGACCCTCCCTCCTGGGCTTGCACGTGGCCAGTCTTCTCTCTATGTCCCTTCATGTCGTCTGGCCCGTGTGTATCTCCGCACATAAGTCTCCCCTTTTCATAAGGACCAGTCATATTGAAGTAGGGCCCATCCTGATAGCCTCATTTTAAACCACTTACCTCTGTAAAGACCAGATCTCCAAATAAAATCACATTCCGAGATGCTTCAACCTCGTATAAATGGGGGGTGTGGGGGGCCGTGCCGAACCGACAAGTCAACCCACAGCAACAGTGCTGTGCTCCTGCTGCTTTATACACAGCTGAAGGGGAGCACTGAACGCCACTGAGGCTGCATCTAACAGTTCACTGACAGGCTGCCTTCCTAGGTCACAGAACGTCAGTTGTGACCATCCCCTTCTCCGAGAAAAGACAGAACAGCCTAACAGGAGCAGCAGCACGGGAGCCAAGCATTTCGGTGCCTTGGTGCAGTGGCTGCATCACTGCTGAGGTTTGGTAAGGGTAAGACCCCCGAGTCCAGTTCCCGGCCCCTGGTCATCTCCGGCCCTGAGGCACCTGGCATCAAGGAAAACGTTATATGTGGCGCCACCTAGAGGCAGAAGGTGAGAGCCGGAAGAGGCAAGGAAGAGCTGCTGCTCTCAGGCCTCCCCTTTCCTGTTTCCTGGTGATCAGTATTCCAAACTTGCCCCCCTGCCCTAGCTCGTGGATTTCTGCTATCCCACCAGAGCACTTAAAAGTCATGCTCAAGAAAGGGTTGGGAGAACCGTAAAAGCAAATGAAATTTTAATTCCATTTTGCACCTATTGGTCTGTCTCTGGATTAAAATTTTATAATTTGACAAGAGCTTTGAAGTTAGCCCCATCTCCTCTCCCCTCCCCCTCCCCGCCCACACACGTACAAACAGAAAGGGCCTGAGACTTTAAAAGCCTGTACATGCCTGGTCGAAGATAGCAATCAGTATAATTGTCCCAAGAAGACAAGGCACCGCCTTGTGACATGGACCTCTAACCCCCACCATCTCTCCCCGAGATGGCCACTAGGGTCCGACACGAAGCCGGAAGGAGACCTTAAGGCTCTTGATCCCAGGTCACGTGCGGGTGCCGGACATCTGGATTACCACTTGATTATTACACCAAGTGGCAGTAATGAAAGCACAGTTTCTTCTTTCAAAGACTCACAGGACTCATAGCCATTTTAGATATCATTTACATAGAAAAACATGAGCAACATGTCTTAATGTTTCAAAAAGGCAGATTCACTTGTGATAACATCGAGAAGCATCTCACTCAGCAGAGTAATGCAGATCCGTGGAGAGAGACTGCAGGGTCCCACCGGGGGTTTCCGGTGGGGGTAGGTCATGGGACTTACTCTCAGGGGTAACAGGCGAACTCTGTGTGTGCAATCTCTCCGTGGCTCGTTTTTCTCTGAAGATAACAACAGTCCCTTCCTCATCGGGCTCGTGACAATCAAATCAGTTAATAGCATGTAAGGGGCCTGTGACCGTGCAGCCCAGGGCAAGCTTAAGTAAGGGCACGTTGTAATTAGTGTTTCCACGAAGCTTCCGTGTTTTTCTAAGGCATGTTTCTATTCCTTTTATTATCCCTCAAAAAAAAAAAAATACTTATTTAGGTAAAATGATCCTTTAGTGCATTCCTCTAACCAAGAACAGAAATATCCCAAAATGAGCCTCTTCTCTCAAAACTCAAAGAAAGGGATTCTCAAGATTCACGTGGCGGAAAATTTAATGATTCAACCCAGATGGGAATCTACTCGAGTTCATCAACAGCTGTTTCACAAAGTCCGAAATACAACTGGTATAGGGGTATGGGAGAACAGTCAACCTCTTTAGCTAATAAAAAATAAACATTAAAATATGTCAGTGTTTTCAACTATCAAGTGAACCAGGAAAAAAAAATATTTAAGATACCACCCAATGTTGCCCAGGCTAAAATAAAGCCCGAATCCTCACAGGATGCCGGGGACAGAGCACGCTGGTGCCGACCGTGAGCAGAACGAGTGGGCGGTCCCCAGCAGGGGCCAGAAAAGGCCTCTATCCTCCCACCCAGTCATTTCATTTCTGAGAAGCCAAGCCAAGAACATTTCTTAAAAACAGGGGGACAGTCATGTCCCCCTTCATGTTCACAACAGTGAACCCCATTTCTAACAGGGAAAAACTGGAAACAACATAAATGCCAAATAATAAATAAGTCACGTATACCATACCAAGGGAATGGACTATTTATCTAAGCACTAAAAATGATAAAGAGAAATATTTTTTTAAAAAAGAAAACACAGAATAATGTTAAAATGCTGAAATGTTACCTGGAGGGGCGCGGGGGCGGGGGGGAATCAAGATATAAAAATGTGTTGCACGGGGAAAACCTGAGGGAAAACTTCCAAGATGCTGACCGTTCTGCTAGAGGACTGGGTGTGATTCCGTTGTGTTTCCCCTCCCTGGTCCCCCCAGCGCTTTCGCGACGTTCTCTCATTACCGTCAGGATAAAATACAAGTCTCCCCCTGTCTTAGGGAAACCTTTCCTCTGCTGTGGAGGCAGAGCAGCTGCTCTCTGCCTCGCATCCCACCACGAAACCCCTCGCTGGGCTCCCCTTCCACCCTTTGGAAAGGGCGAGAACCTTCCTTGTTCATGTGGACTGCCCTCCAAAGGCCAAAGCCATTTCAGAGGGCACGTGAGGGGGTAAGACGACCTATCAGCCACTTCACTCCCCCCCAGGAAGCACCGGGCTGTTCCGATGAATCAAGAGGAAGGCTCTGTAACCTCGGAGCAAGACACGGAAGGAGGTGGCACCAATTCTCAATCGGCCTTTCTCGGGGTGCCCTCGAAGAGAGGGTCCAGTTGGTACCCTGGAGACCGCAGCTCAGCCCATCCTGGCTCTGGCTGAAACCATCCTCTGTCCTTCCGGTATAGATAAATTCCTTAATTGATGCTAAACAGTTTAATCGGCAGAAGTGAAAAAGCAAAAGACACGTAAGCACCCAAGAGGAGAATGGTTAGGGCCCGGGGCATCCACCTGGCGGAAGAGCAGGAGACCTCACCAAGCAACAATGACGAATGCTTAAATGTGCCAATGTAGTAAAGAGCCTCTAATGTGAAGTAGAAAAAGCAGGTTACTCCATCACACGTCCCCATGACAACGACCAGAGAAAACAGTTTGTAACAGTTCATGTTTACAACTACACCAGGCACGGTGCCGTGTGCCAGCACGCACGCAAGCTTCACAGCAGTGCTGAGTAGCAGTCTTACTCGTCCCGTCTTGGACAGGAGGGACTGAAGCACCAGGCAGTTAAGGAGTTCTCATTTAGGCCTCCCAGCAGCTAAGGTTTCGAACATGCTCGTAACATTCCTAAGACCACATCCTGGGGGGAGGGATGGAGGGCGGGGGGCCGGGATTTGGACATGGACACTCTCCAGTGCTCACACCCTCGACTCCTAGACTAGAAGGCAGTATGGAAGAGATTGAAAATGCAAGTAGAATTTGTTTTAGGAGAAGACTTCTTTTCCTTCCCTCGACTGTCTAAACTTCCTAGTGTTTTTCTATCTTTATAATTAAAAATATAGAGAGAAAGGCAACAGAGGAGAGGGTCTTGTTAAATGCATGTGTTGGTGTGTATGGTCTTTTACATTACATTTTGATGACAAGACCAAATAAATGTCAATCAAATCTCCACTAGACTTGGGGGTAGGAAATCAGGAGGAAAAAAGGATGGAGAACAGCCAAGATGAGCCTATTCCAAACCAAACCAAACAGCGCCAGGCAGCTCCCCACACCGTCTCTTTAATTCCCCCATGTTCTCCTTCCACCACCTCCTCCAGTCTGCACACGGACTCTGAAAATCACGGCACTGGATTACAGAGGACACAGAACGTCACGGAGAATGCTAATCTCGCACAGCTGCTGCAGACAAAGCTGGGACCAAAACTCAGGTCTCCCCTCCCAGTCCTGCGTTCTTCCATAAACTCACCCTGTGCTGAACATTTCCCCCTGAGCTGTGCACAACTGCACTTTCTGGAGTTTAAATACATGCCACATCCTAAAAATGGTCATTCCGTGTATTTGTATAGTGTTAATAATGCTCAAAACTGGACAGATTGTAGAGTTTGCACATGCTAGCTAATTTGAAACTCAAATGACATGTGTTAAATTTCTAGCAATTTTGAAGCCACGCTAGAAACAGGGAAGGCTGAAATAGACACAAATACTTTTTAAAAAGCTCTGCAAAAATAAAAATCCCTTATGTATAGCGGTCTATTCAGAAAAAATCATATGCAACATGCAAAATAAAATAAACCCTACGAAAAACAATGCACTCCCAATCCACACCCCCCAAAACTTGTGTGAAGAGCAGTGGACAGGCAGCAGGAATACTGCCCCCAGGGTCTGAGCAGGCAGCTTGCCCGAGGGAGCACATCACAAGGGCGGGGGGAGGGGGGGGCTGGCTCTGGGGAAGGACCCCAAACCCAGGGTTCCTTCCTATGGGTCAACAGACTGGGCCTCAAATCCTGGTACCAGCTATGGGGAAAACTCAAATGATCGGCCGCTCCGCAGCCATGGAAAGCCAGACCACATAGTTCTAACCAGAGCAGCCCTGTGGCCTGCTGCCCGAAGCCCAGGAAGAAGCCAAGGGCCATTGTCCAGCTGTGTGGTGCCAGGCAGCCACCCACTAGACAACCTCGGGGTCCAGCATTTCTTGGGGGTGCTTCCCACTTGCTAGGGTACCGCAGGCAAGCTCACCCTGTGGCACCAAACTGTGGGGAGGAAGTGGAAGGGATCCTGGACACCCTGCACGCCCCTCCACTCCCATCTTGGGTGACTCCTTTCTCGAAGATTGACCCCCACCCAAATCTCACGCATATTTCGGGGACATAAAATGGGTAAGAAGCTGAAGAAGAAGGTGGGGCAGTGACGATCAGAAAAACCCGCCCCTCCCCCGCAGGCCCTGGTGGTGCCCGTTTGAGGATGACAGCCAAGCCTTTCGGCAGAGCAAAGGCCATGCAGACGCAAATGACTGCGTAGCCAGTGGCAACTCCGTGCCGGACACCGGACACAAGGCTCTCACTTAACCGGCCAGAGTACTACTGCGCGCTGTGCAAGATGGACCAGCACAGGCCTCGGGGTCAGGCAGCCCCGGGTTCAAATCCAGGTCTGCGGCTTGCTGGTTGGTATATACTGAAGCTAATGCCACCTCTGGCTCTCAGATTCCTTGTATGAAAAGTGAAGCCAATCAAAGTCCCCCAGAGTGGGGGTCAGGAGAGCCTGGGGGAAGGGTTCTCTGCTCTCCTCCAGCTATGACTCTGTCCCCACCAAGACCCTGTTTGTGCACAGGGTCTGAGACAGAGCTACAGCGTGGAGAGGGCAGGACTGCTGACCGAGGCCTCCGCCCGCCGTGGGCAGCAAGCAGGGTGTGCAGGGTCTAACCCAGGGGTCCCCAACTCCCGGGTCAGGAACTGGGAGGACAGCAGGAGGTGAGCAGCGGGCCAGTGACCAAGCTTCATCTGTCGCATTACCGATGGAGCTCCTATCAGATCACAGTGGCACTGGATTCCCGTAGGAGCGCGACCCTATTGTGAAGTGCGCGTGCACGTCCCCTCCCCGCTGTCCGTGGAAAAACTGTCTTCCAGGAAACCAGTCCCTGGTCCCAAAAAGGTTGGGGGCCACTAGTCTGACCAGATGGGGGCCTCCTCCCCCGCCCCAGGGCTCCCCAGCCCAGCCCAGCGGGGCCCAGCACTCACGGCACTCCTTCTCGTCACTCTTGTCGAAGCAGTCGGGCAGCCCGTCACACTGCCAGGCGCCCGGGATGCACCGCCCGTTGCTGCACATGAAGCTGCCCGGAATGTTGCACTCATTGGTGAAATTGTTCCCAGGGAGCAGCTGGCTCTCTGTCGGCAGGAGGGGACAGGGACATCAGAAGGCATGGCAAAGGCGGCGAGGACCCAAGCCCCCAACCGAAAGGGCTCTTAGTTGGCGTGGGTTATACAGGTGAGGCTTCCAGTAAGTGACCTGACCGCTCTGGGTCTCGGCTGCCCCATCTGGGAAATGGACTGATAACCCCCCTGCCCACGCCCCCGGGGGCTCTGAGGGGGCTCAGGGGACGGACAGGGAGAAAGCCCTTAGCAGGTGCGTGGCACACATTAGGTGCTCTCGGATGTTTCTTCTTTCTCCGTCAAAAAGATGGGTTGTGAAATCCAAACATTTGTTGCCCCGGCTATCAGCAGTGACTAAACAATGAAGGTTTCAGGACAGACGTGAGCACCAGACTCCCAGTGCCTCCGACAGCGGGAACGGCCGACTCGTGCCAGCTCTCAGACGCTGTGGCCCTGCAACCACAGAATCCTTGAACGTGGGCCAAGTCAGCAGGGACCCTGGCGGATCATTGCACGTTAGGGGATGGGAGCCCCAGCCCGCAAAAATCGACCTGCCTAAGACTGCACGGCAGGAAAGGCCAAAGTGAAACTTAAACTCAGGCCTCTAACCCCCAAGACAGCACCACGGTCCCTGGATTGCTTGCCTCCTGGAGGCTTAGAACCGGCCCCAAGGTTCAGATGAAACTCCGGTGGAGTCACAAAATGCCAGGGCCCTCACCCAAAGGTGCTAACTCTGTCTGCAAAGCAAACAAACGGGAGGCCAGGAGCATGGGGGCAGGGTGCTGAATTCATCCACCAATGAACCCTGGGGACAGATTTCCAAGGGAGCCAGGATCGGATTAATCTGATCAGTCTGAGCCAGTGTGATCAATGACCGGGAGTCAGGGAGCCATCTGGAAGTGAAACGGTCTTAGGGGAAAAGGGAAAAACAAAACCTCCCGGCTCTCCGGGCTCCCTCCTGAGCCGTCAGTGAGCATTTATTGAACGTTTATGAGCAGACACTTTCGCTAGGTCCTAGAGATGCAGAGATGAAATGGACAGCTGGGGGACACACGACACTAACTGATGATTTTACTGCCGTGGACGAAGGGGCATGTCCAGACGCGCCGGGGGGAAGCAGGAGCAGAGAAGGGGGGCCATGATCCTCTTCCACCAGCTTTGCCAAAGGGAAGCATCTCCCTCCAGATCCCTGGCATCACACCTTTCATGCCACTACCCTTGCATTGTGCTATTTATTCTCTTTACCTGGAATGCCCTTAGACCCGTGGGGTCTCCCGGTAAGTCCCAATACAACTGTTAGTGCACGATGTCTATGTTGCTCTCGCTCTGAAGTGTTCCCTGATGCTCCAAGCAGAAAGGAGCGCTTGCTCTGCTGTGTGGCCGTGGTACTGCTGGGGTGATACTAAACACACCTGACGACAGGAGCAAGCGGGCCACTATCAGTTAGAATGGACACAGCCACAGGCAACAGTACGCCATCAGGCCAGGTGCACGGGTATTGCTACAGACCAGCAGTACGCTGGGTTCATAATGGACACGGACATGTGAACGTCCTACTGAAAACGAGCTTTTGTAGTTCATGGAAGAATTCCAGAAGAGCAGCTACAGTGAGGGACCTCACCCTGTCCCGACTACCTACATCAGAACCCTAAAAAAATACCCTTGTCCCCTCCTCACTCTGTCACCCCTATGGACGGTCACACACCCAGTCCTGCATGCTGGTCTCCACTCCCACAGCCACGACTCCAGCCCAGGTCACCACCATCTCTGACCAGGGCCACTGACACAATCTCCCAACTGGGCTTCCCTGCCACCCCTCAGGCCCGTCTCTGGGGCCAGAGAGACCTCTCTAAAGAGCGAACCAATCATGACCTTAATTTTACAAAGCCACACTTTAAAAAGCATTTGCATGGCTCCCCGCTGTTCTTAAGAGGAAGTCAAAGTTCAAGGCATGAAAGAAAAGTCCGGGGAAGCCATTTGCACTGGACGCTGACAGACACAGAGATGGAACGTCCGGCGCCCGTCAGGCCTGGAGGAAGGCGGCAAAGACAGTGCAAGGAGGCTCAGCCCAGAGCCGCGAAGGGTATGCAGCTGTGATCGTTAGGAACTGCGAGCGCATTGTGCCACTGTGTCCCCTATTCTGCCACCAAGTCAGACGTCACTAATCAGGGCACTGTGTACCCTGAGCCCTCTTAAGACCGCACTCTTTGAAAGCCATCAACCCACCCTGAGAAGATCATGAGACCAAGTGACCATCTCCGGGGGAGGACTCAGGATGGCTGAGGGGAAATCACAGGAAGGGAAGCCCAAATGGACAGCCAGGTGCTGGGTGCCGGCCAGGCACAGAATGCACGCCCCAGAAAACCCCTCACGTTCCAGGTGTTCCCACCTGCAAGCGGGGAACTCTTCAGGGCTCCAGAGTGTAACTGTCACTCTTTTGTTTGGAAGTCACCTCCACTCACTGGTGCAGCACCAGCGCCTCAAAGCCACCCCCCCGGAAAGCCGCTGCCACTGTGAAATCTTGTTCTGATAAACAGATTTCCGGAGGCAGAAAATTGGCCAGATTAGATTCCAAAGTGCTTGCTCTGAGTGTCAACGCGCCGGCGGCACATGGATGTGACAAATGAAAAGGGCGTGATGCAGAAACTGAACACCACATCTGTTAAACACAGGTGGTCCTGCCAGCCACAGGCGCAAGGCTCTGCAGGCAGGACCAGAGGTGCCCAGGGCCCGGAGAGGGATAACACAGGGGACCGTGCTCTGTGTGCCCTTCAGAGCAAGTCCATCATGCATGCCGGGGGCACCGAGCCTTGTGCTTTAGGGAAGTGACACTATCATCAAACCCAACAGCATGAGGAGAAACCAAGGCAGAGAGAGGTTAAATCTCGTTGGTTTTCCCTTCAAACCTATCCAGGGTGCCTCAGCCAACCAGTACCAGCCAACGCAAGCCTCCTCGAGCCCCTGCCCCCTTTAAACCAGTGGTTCTCAACACGGGACAAATTTGCACCCCAGGGGACATAGGGCTGAATCTGGGGACACTTTGGTGTGGCGTCTAGTGGGGAGAGGTCAGGAATGCTGCTGCACGTCTGCAGGGCACAGGGAGGCCCCTCCCGGCCGAGGACCAGCCGGACCGAAATGCCAACGGGGCCGAGGCTGAGCAAGCCGGGCTCACCCCAACCTTCCACCTTTCTCTTCTCACGGCCCCGTTCCTTCTCCTCACAGCGGAGGGAGACTTTTTAAGTGCTGCCCTTGTCCTAAATCTAAAGCCCTGCCGTGGCTGACCAGGCCTGGCAGGATCCGGCCCCAGCCCACCTCTGTAACCTCGTTTCCCACCACGTCCTCGAACACAGATGCTCTTCCTGCAGCGAGGCCCCGGCGCAAGCTGTTCACTGGCCTGATCCTGTCACCCGCCTTCCACCTGGCATTATGGGCTGCGCTATGGCCTCCCAAAATGCGTACGTTCAAGTCCTAACCCCCAGAACCTCAGAATGTGCCTGAATTCAGAGACAGGACTTTTAAGAGGTGGTTAAGCTAAAAGGAGGCCGTGAGGGTGGGCCCTCACCTAATAGGACCGGTGTCCTTACGCTAAGAGATTAGGACACACACACACACACAGAAGGAAGACCTGCTGAAGAGACGGGGAGATGACGGCCATCTTCAAAATGAGGGGACAGGCCTCAAAAGACACTAACCCTGCCTACATTATGATCTTGGATTTCTCACTTCCAGAACTGTGAGAAAATAAATTTCTATTGTTGAAACCCTCTGAACCCTGGACCTCTGTTATGGCAGCCCTAGCAACCTCATTCATGGACTCATCTCACTTGTCCTTCGGACCACAGCTTTATACCACGTACTCTGAGACCCCTGTGTTGACACCCAATGTAAAGCTGGGCCCTCTTATTTCTCCCTCTGCTTGCATCCCATTTTCCTCTATCCCAGCCTGTGCTGACGGGGGGCATCAGTTCAGTCTCCCCACTCGACTGCACGCCCCCCACCCCCGAAGGCAGAAGGGCACTGCTTTGCTCAGCTCTGCAGCCTTCATGTCTGGTGCTCCGTGGGTCCCCAAGACACATCTGTGCTCGCTCTAAGAAAACCAAGTGTGCAGTTACTGACTCATCTTCATCCCCACTACTGGCACTTAGAAATTCCTATCCACCCGGCTGCCTCGCCCGCCTCGAAGGTGAGTGGGATGTGCACATATACAGTTAAAAATAAGGTACATGGGGGTGTCTGGGTTTGTGCAAGTAAATTACAACCCTGTCTGCTTTAAAAGAGGTGACAAATCTTTTCAGCCCGACAGCAAGACTTTCTAGTGGCTGAAATATTTATCCCATCTCAGTGTCTTGGGACACATTTGGAATCCAAAAAGACAAGTATTAGCACAAAGATGGCTAGCTGGGGTTTCTCCTCCTCCCTTTTATTTTTTTCATTAAGCTGAAAAATGAAAAAGAGTTGCCCATTTTCACTGTAGCACATCACTTACTTAAAATAACTCCGCCATCTGCTCCAAGAACGGGGGGAAGGGCCCAAGTCCTCCCGCACTGGGCAGAGGTGAACAGCCTGCTGTGGCAGCTTCTTCCAAAATTTCTGGCACCCACAAATTGGTATTTGACGACGCCCAAACTGGGGCAACTGCAAACACTCAGACAGCTGCTGCGTTCTGCCCAAACTCGCCCCCTGGAACCTGCAGTCAGTGACACTGACTTTCTCAGCGGAGAAATGGGGACTCGACGCCAGCAGCTGGAGTCCTCCACTGCCTCTCCCTCGGCCGATCTGCCCTGCGGGAACAGCCCTTGTCCTGATGCAACAGAAGAGTGACCCCTGCAAACTATATTGACTGGCCCTGCTTTCCAATTTCTGCCCAGTCGCCTTGGCTTTTAATCCTTTGCTTCCTGACAATCCGGTCCGCAGGCTCCGTGAACAACAAGGCAAGACGCAAACGCAGGCACCGTCACACGTGGGGCTCAGCGTTCCACTTTGCAGACCTCGAACAGATCTTCCCCAAAGCCCCCTGGAGAATTAACACACCTCTTCCCGCTGCCTGGTGCCAACAAACAGAATGTTACGAGGCCACTGAAAACAGCCATCTGTCTTCCCTTTGTCTCACTTCTTCAAACGCATACATACATTCCACGCACGGCCACACGGAACACGCCACGGGAGCTGGTCTGCAACGATTTGTTTGGAAACATCCCTGGAGAGTCCCCAAAGGTCCCTCTGACTCCAGACTGCTCCACACGGTGGCATCAGTGTGGGAAGGAACAAGAGACATCTGTCCCGAGCACTTCCCAGAGCTCTTTGGTTCTCATCAGACAAACTGCTTCCTGCTGCAGCCGCCAAGAAGGGGGCCCTCCCGTGTGGATGTCCGAGCCGAACGTGGGGACGCGCTTCTGGCTCCACGCACCTGAGCACAGCCCGGTCTTCCGCTCGGCCTAGACTGCACACCGCCCTGCCCCGCGAGCTCATCCAAGGGGTCCCAGCCCCCATTTCTCCATCTGCTCAAGGAAGAAATTGGTGGGAAGGTATAAAACGCCTCGCAGCTTCACCCAGGACTGCTGACCTTGGCATTGACAGATTTCATATTTACACATACGACCTATCATAGTGACACTGACCACGACTGAAAATCGCGTGCAATTTTACTGCAGGAAAAACTGATGGGTGGAGCACAGCCGGGCAGGGAGTGAGCCCAGCCGTCCGCCCAGCGTCTGCCCTTCACGGAGCTTTTCTGTTTGCTTCTTCCACGAAGTGGGAAGCACCCGCCATTACAAGATGATAAACCCTTTCTTTCCTTCTGAAAATGAGTTCGCAAAGAAGGCCGATGGCTAATATTAATGAGAGAAGCAAAGAGAAAGTGCAAAGGTCTAGGAAAGGGACAGTTTTCTTATCAGGAAATAGCTTTATAAATTATTTTTGTCCTCTACGTATAGCCTCATTAGGGCCCAAAGCTGTGACGTACACTTTTTAGTTAGGCTTCATTGCATTCCGTGAGGAAAATTGTGTCCAAGTGACATTAATGTCGTGGGGATTTGCACAGCTGTGCGGATACAGCCAGGGCAAGGCCCAGGGTCCACAGCTCAGGGGCTGGATGGAACACTGCAGAATGCTGACCCTCAACGGTGAGCATGGAGCCCGCCCCACCCTGGTCCCCTTTCCCCCTTAGGCTCCTGTCAACAGCCTTTACGAAACTGACCATTCCCGACTTTTCACTAGGGGAGACCTAACGCCTACTGAAGCTCTGAACACGTGGCAGGACTTTATCATCACTTCTCTTCTTATTCCTTCACGACAGCCCTGTGAGAGAGGCACCATGGCTATTTGGCAGACGAGGAAACAAAGACTGAAGAACTTGGCCGAGGTTAACAGGTGGGACAGAGGTCTACACGTGCTTTCTGTGAAAGGCCAGACAGCAAATACTTTAGGCTCTGCAGGTCAGGTGGCCAAATTAAAGATACTATACAGGTACTTACGTAAGAGGAAAGAAAACAATTATTCCACAAATTGTGTTATTGATGAAATTCAAAGAGTTATAATAATTGAGAACCATTTTCTCTAATATAAGTCTACTGATGAGAAGAGCAAAATTCTTTGGGGGCAGCAGGTAACACTTCACGTGAATGAGGATCAAAGATAGTGCTCACTATCATTAAAATATATGCAAATGTGTAATTTTTTTCCCAACCGTTTAAACACGTTGACACCAATCCTTAGCACGGGGACACGGCCAGTTTGCAGCAGTGGTTCTCAGCCTTCCTTGGGCCGCAACCCTGTAATGCAGCTCCTCATGCTGTGGTGACCCCTTAAATTATCTTCATGGCTACTTCATAGCTGTCATGTTGCTCCTGTTATGAATCGTCATGTAAATATCTGATATGTGTTTTCCGATGGTCTTAGGCGACCTCTATGAGAGGGTCGTTCGACCCCCAAAGAGGTCACGACCCACAGGTTGAGAACCGCTGGTTTACAGACTCCTGATCTAGAAGGTGGCAGATTACCGAAAATAACAAAATGACAAAGGCACTTCCTCTCTATCCCGTTACACCCACCACGCTCCACAATGACCCCTGTGGTTTAGTGGCTGCTCCCCGAAGGCTGGGACACCAGCGGTCCTGTTCCCCACTATGTCCTCAGCAACAAACACGTGCCAGGCACCCAGCAGCTGCTCAGTAAGTGCTGCTGACCCAATGAGCTGGGGCAGGGAACCTGGTGACTCCTACGGACCCTTGCGGTTCTGACAGTCTCAAGTTCCGTGACTTTACCTAAATCTGACTTGACTCCATTTACACTTCCATGCAGAATACACGGGTACGTGAGACGGGGTCTGCAGAACAGCCTCAGCTCCTAGAAGAGAAGACCTCCTGGATGAACTCCGACGAGCGCTCTGCTCACACCCAAGCACGCCCTCCCCCACGTGTTCTGTCTTTTCAGCTTGAATCAGGCGGTGAGGCTGCACTGAGGACGACATTACGGCCCATTTCATCAGGCCCCCAGATAAGCCGGGCTCAGGAGGGGGCCAATGAACCCTGCACTTCAGCACCTCTCTGAAACAGCCCCCAGGTCAAGAAGAAGGATTTTGCTCTGACCCCAAGTTCAGCCCAGCCCTACCTGCCCAGGGATGGCTGCCACAATTCCTACAGTCACTGGGGAGCATTCTGCAGCCTCTGCACTGCTCCACACAGGGACACCAAGGCAGGGCCAGTAATGGAAAACACCAGAGCAAACCAAGGCATGAGGGCAGGAACGCTCAATGAGCTTCAGTTAGGCTCCACAGCAAATCTTCAGGAGCTCGGGGTATGCCTCAAAAAAGCACAGGCCATAAGACTGGTACATACTGTACAACCACATTAAAATGTAATACTCGTCGTCATCAAAAGATATTATACTATAAACAAAAGATATACTACAAACAAAGTTCGAAAATAAGCCACTAACTAGAAGACGGCATCTGCCACACATACTAACCTGCAAAGACAGACCTGCAGGGTTGTGTGACGAGGCCGTGTAAGAAAACTCGGGCAACTCGGTGGAGAACCGGACAGAGCACAGCAACTGCTCCTTTCACTGATGAGCGAACTCAAATAGCCACTTCATAGACACTCAAGCTCACTTGTAATCAGAGAACGATTAACGAAACAAGGAAGTTCTTTTCACACCCATCAGACTTGCAAAATTCTGCAGTGTGACAATCTCAAGTGGGAGAGCATGTGGAATTACAGGAATTCACAGGCTGCTGTTGGTGGAATAACTCAGGAAAGGCAGCGAAGCTAAGGACCCTCTCCCCTTCGACCCAGCCCATCCTTTGCTGGTACCCGTCGTAGGCCTGGGGGAAAACGTGTGCAAGACAGGGGTCTGAGAACACCCACAGCAGCACGGCTATTAATATCAAACTGCAGGGCACACTGAATGTTCATCAGAACGAGAATAGGTGAAAAATCGGGGTACAGTCACACAATGGAATAGCACTCAGAGCTTCAATTTACTGAACTGGGGTGGCACGAATCAAGGAAATATCTGAGAAACCTAATGCTTCGTGGAAAAAAAATACAACCAAGTCTCAGAGTTATCATTTAAAACAAGCCTGAAAAATTGCTACTTTCATGGCTACACACAGATGTAAACCTCCTTTTGAAAATGTACAGGAAAAAACACCAAAACGTCAGATTCAGGAGAGTGGTTCCCTCTGGCGAACGGGATCCGAGGATACACAGTGAACCTGAACGAGAACACGTCTTCCTTAATCTGAAGCAAGACAAACTTATCAGAATTCAACAGAGCTGGGTGGAAGGCACACAGGCTTTCTTCGTGTTACTCTTGGCAATTTTATCCATCCTTTAAAAAAATGTTTCCTTAATAAAATTTATTATAAAGAACAAAATACAGGCTAATATTCCAGAAAAATTTATGAAAGACACATAGGACCATTTACCACTAATATTCCAGCTTCAAAAACCCCATCAACTATTAATATAAAAGAATGAAAGACAAAAAGGGGGGCAAGTGTTCACACTGGGGAGAAACGGAGCCGGGCAAACGCCCACCTGGGCGAGAGGGCCCACTGAGAACGCTTTTCCCATTTTCTGAAAGGCCAGGACAGCGGCAGGGCAGCGCCGACTGTGGGGAAAAGGACACAACACGTCTCCCAAGACAGCCACCCGATGTATGAAGCCATGGCATTCCAAAAACAAAAATAGCCAGGCCTACCCCAGAAGGTCAGATATTTTTTAAATACGAACTCCCTGAGACATCGGGGTGGGCAGTCACAGTGAAGCTGCCTTTCTCAGAATAGGCCACACCATCTGTCCCCTCACCCCCCAATGTGGAGCTGCGGGGGGCCGAGCAAAGATCGCTGCGACGGGGGGCGGCCACGGCTGTGATCTGGCACGCCCAGTTGTAACTGCCAAACGCCCGGGTCTCATCACGATCGCTACAGCTCTGTGACTTCAGACAAGCGAGTTACCCTCTCTGAGCTAAAATCCTCCATTAAGAAGCCTGGGGTAACCCCACCTCCTAGGGAAAGGGAAGCTTGCTGAGGTAGAGAGGAATATAATTACCTATCTGTCTACCACAGATAGAGGGATAAAGTAAATACAAGAGAGTAGGCGGCATACACTTCGAGGTTCAATAAACAGTATTAGGATCTGCTGCTCCTGCTTGCCTCCACACATTCTCCCTGACGCTCCTCATAGAGCTGCTGCTGTCAGTGGTACTCAGACAAGGCTGGGTCCCTTTTCTCTCCCTGCCTCCCTAGAAAGGGCTCAGATTGGACAGGTGGGGGGCCTGCTGGAAGTGCAGCTGGCTGGCTGAGTCTCATGGTCACTTAGGTCCAAGAAAGTATACCTCGGGGACAGACACCCGCTTTTAAGGACACAGTTAAGGAACTCAAGGTGCGACCCTGGCTGTGTGTCTTCTAACGCCCGCCCGGCAGTGTCAGTTTGGCTGTTCCTAAGAAATAGTGAGCCCTCCCTAGCTCACTCCTAAGGTCTTTAACAGCAGCTAAACTATAAACATGAGCCCACCCCTCCAAGCAAGGTGGTTATGTAGCAGGTCCAGAGAGGAAGGTCCTGGGGATGCACTACGGGGCTCTGGGGGAGTGGCCCCACTTCCTGGGCCTCAGTTGCCCCATGTGTAAAATGAGGCAGCGCCAGAGGACATCCAAGTTCATTTTCAACACTCAACGCGCTTGCTACTCTAGTTTGAGTGGACGCACACCCGGTCCTCATGGCAGGCAAACGCCATCGGCCCTTCGGCACGAAAATGTCATCCCTGGGATTTACACAGAGCTAGAGGCAGGTACTGAAGGTGCTCCCTCCAGACCTCAAGCAGCCTGGCAGAAGGCGGGGCTGGGGCTGGCCAGGGAAGCCCCTGAGCGACACTCAGCTCCTGCCTCTGCTCTGCTGCCCGCGGGGAGATGGCTGGTCCCCCCACCAAACAGCCAGGGATGCCACCCGCCTCCCGTTCCCTACGGATCCAAGGGCCTCTCAGGTTCACGTCCATTCCCCACAACCGTCCACTGCGTCTTGGCAGCCTGTTTGTTTGGCTTATCATTTCTGATGAGAAGAGGAACTCGGCCAGGGAAATCTAAAACGCCGGCCTGGTCCGCCTAAGTGAGGGGGGACACGTACTCACCAGTGCGTCTTTTTAAATTGTCTTAAGTAGCTTTAATCCACCAAACTGGTCCATCCCCCTTCTACAGTCTGGTCACGTCTATGCTGAGCCCGACGACAGGCCCTCCATCATGAGGAATTAGCTGACTTCTTGAGCGAATGACGTTTGTACCTCTAGCGAGTGCCAGCGTCGAGCAGTATTTACTGCTGGAGTCCCCGCTTCTGTACGCTCATCTGAATGAACACAGCTCTCCGCGGGAGCAATTTACGTCCGCGAGAGGCTTGTCGGATTTGGTAAATCAAAGGGCTGGAACCGTGCAAAGTAACCCTTCTGCGTCTTCCAGGGCGGGGGTTGCTTCTGACAGCGCAGAAAACAAAGCAAATTAAAGAGGGATTACAGAGGTGTCTCACTCGGGCCAGCCCCGCGGCCCACTGACTCTGAATTCGAATTTCACTCCTTCCAAGCTCAGGGAAGGGCTTAACCCCTCTATGTCTCCATTTCCTCGATGGACCCCACACAAAGTGGATAGTAAGCTCCCCAGGTAACCCAAGGGCCACCTTGTCTGTCCTGGTATTGGAGCCACGCAGTCACAGATCTGAAAACGCGGTGTATCACACACACTGCAAAAACCTTTTCAAGAAAAAATATACATACACTAATAGAGACTATAAGATTAGCCAGAGTTCATTTGTCAAGGGTATTATTATCCACTATTAAAGGCTTACTACACAGATGAGATGTAATGTAGGCACATAACATGTCATTACACAAGACATGCCATTGTAATATACTCCCATGATTGATAATTAGAGGGTGAGCTCAAGTGTGAAAGATCCACTTCGACAGAACGCCATACAAGGCTACCAGGTAGGAGAGCGACCAGGAGAAGGGAGTTCTCACTGAGAAACGAGTTTTCAACACATCGAATATCCACCGTGCAGCCCCAGTTCCGGTTATGGTGGGGCTCTGCTAACTGGTCCATCCCCCCAGGCACTGGGAAGAAAATCACTGACGTGATTAACCTGACAATAGGACCAAAGCCTACGGTCTGCGCCACCTTCAATTCCCTGCCATCCAGCTGGTTCCCACCCACTTTTCTTTTCTCCATCTGTCCTCACAGAGTGACCAGTGGCTTCCCAAGCCTCCCCATCGCTCAATCCAAAGGTTACCTCAGGCTCAATTCTGCTGCATTGGACCAACTGGATCACCCCTCCTTCCAAAACCCACTCCTTGGGCCTCCCCCACACAGCTGGCTCTCTGATCATCCCTCCTCTGTCACCTTGGAGACTACTCTCCCTCCACCCATCCTTGAACAGCCTTCAGAGGTCTGCTTTCTGTCTACGGGACAGAATGAAACACCTTTTGGATACGCCACTCCATGTGCCATTAGGGTCAATCTCCAAGTCAACTCTTCCCCCTTCAACTTCACAGAGAAAGGGAGGGAGGGAGGGAGGGAAGGATAGATGGAGGGAGGGATGGAGGGATAAAAAGTTGGATGACTAGAGGAATGAATGGAGAGATGGAGGGATGAATGAAGGTATGGAATGACGCATGAATGGAGGGGTGGCAACCTTCACCTCTGGATGAGCTTGAGCTTAAACCTATAATTCTTCATGGCTCAAAATAAAAAATTCACATGTAGCCCAATACTTTAGACCAGGAATGTCCAAACTGCAGCCCAGGATGGCTTTGAATGCAGCCCAACAAAAATTTGTAAACATGAAAATTTTTTGTGACTTTTTTTTAAGCTTATCAGTTATCGTTAGTATTAGTGTATTTTATGTTCTTCTTCCAATGTGGCCCAGGGAGGCCAAAAGCTTGGACACCGATGCTTTAGATCATAACCTGAGCAGGCCAGAGCTTGCCTCCAGAACTCTTGGGCATGAGGGCTCTGTACAGGAATGATATGGGGCTGTCGGCAATATCTGACACTGCTACCCAGGACACAAATCCAACATTGTGTGATGACCCTTCTCTTAGAGCCAGTTCATATGAAATCAAGTTGGACACAGGTTATGGGGGAGAGGAACCCAGTCCAGGTGCCATCTGGTCGCTGAAAACACCCACAAGAGTCAGCTCTCTATTTCTGCTCTGCCTTGGGTTGGAGGCAGTCCCAGTCAAGCCTTCAGGCCTCCGTCCACAGGGAGGCTGATTTCCTCTCTCTCCGTGGTGAATCCCAAACCATCAGCACCCTATGCTTGGTCTTTGTTTGTTTCTTTCTGTATCCAGGGAGTAGTGACAGCTGCACCAAAGACAGTGGCATTTTGGGCTGGGAATGTCATCCACAGAAGCAAGCCCTGGGCTACTGGGGGCAGTAAGGGTGGTCTGGCAGAATGAAGGGGCCTAAATGGCCCCTGTCGCTGTCACCAACGACCACGGGAGCACTGGAAACCTGGCCCCTAGCTCTACTCCTCTTCCCGGCAGCCCTGGCATCCGCTGAACAAAGAGCCCAGTTTGTTTACCAATATGGAAGGTGGCAGCCCTCCAGAGACTCTCTGGATGTGAAGAGAAGAACACTGGCTCCACGTGAACCTGCCAAGAGAGTTTAGGGAGCAACACTGATCTAGGAAATAAAGAGACATAATGAACCAGAGCTGCCAGCACAGCTCAAGAGACTCTCCCTGTCTCTAGTACTGACCAGGTGCCATTATGCTGAGGACACGAGAGACTACAGTTTTTGAGAGAAACAAGGCAAAGGACCCAGCGCCTCCCTGAACATCAGCGATAATCCGCTCCGACAGGAGCCAGCCCCCGCCTGGCATCGCTCACACTCTGCTTCGCATCAGGATGTACCTGCACCAATGATAATGCATTTACGGCCGGCCAGCACCCTCCAGCCAGGAGGGAAAATTTCACCTAATTAAATGAAAACAAAGCAGAAAACCAAAGCCTTTAACCATGCCAAAAAATAAAAAGATTTAATAAACACAAAAGGACAGACCACTTGATGTTTTATGGAGCTTTCTAGCCAGGAATGCCAATTAAGATGATCTCTTTCTCTCCCTAAATGTATCTTTTAAAACAATCCTCTGTGTCCCTAATTGCAAAGAACTCCTTAAAAATCTGTAAGAAAACTGCAAACAAAGCATGAGAAAAATGGATAAAGGAAATAAGCATGTCACAAAAAATAAAGATGGCTAATAAACACATTTAAAAAATGCACAACCTCCCTGGCCATTAAACAAATGCAAGTGGAAATGCCATTTTTTAAAGTAAGCTGATCAGCCAAAGTTAAGAAGAAGGATAACAGCACGAGCTGGCACGGATGTGAGCAGCTCCCGGTGAGAGCTCACAGACTACTGGTGAGAGCACGAACTAGCACACGTGCTGGGGCCCTGTGCTACCCACCCAGCACTACTTAGACGAGCTTACCTTGGGACTCGCTGACTCCGCTTCTCAAAATCTATCCGTAGGAATACACAAATCATGTAACAGGCTTTTTTTAAAATTTATATTATTTGTAAAAGCTCATAAGAACTTAAAAATCTACCAAGAAGGACATGGGTACATATCCATTCTATGACAACAGTGCAGCCTTTAAGGAGAACCCAGGAGCTAGGATGCAATGACATGGGACAATGTGGACAATGAAGTCGGCGGGATGCAAGCTGCAGAACAGTATACATGCCATAATCCATTCATTTATCTCCAGAGGTGTACGTGAGAACATATGGGCACCTGTGTTTGCATTTATATCTGCAATGTCCTAAAACAAACCTGTCTAATCTGCAGTCCAGGTCAGTTTTGAATGTGACCCAACAAAAATTCGTAAACTTTCGTAAAACATTATGAGATGTTTTTTGTGACCTGGTTTTTTTGTTTTGTTTTGTTTTGTTTTGTTTTTTTGTTTCATTTTGTTTTTTTGTTTTGTTTTGCTCATCACCTATCGTTCATGTTCGTGTATTTTCTGTGTGGCCCAAGACAATTCTTCTTCCAATGTGGCCCAGGGAAGCCAAAAGGTTGGACACCCCTATCCTAGAACATACATTCTGGGCAAAGGAATCAAGAGGTCCTTTAAAACTATGGGTATATTTTCCTTTGGTGTCTGCTTCAAAGTGAACTTCTTAAAATAGCACCATAGTAAAAATATGCCTGGAGAACTTACAAGAAAAACCAAGATGATCTGGCAGAGGAACTGCACAGCACTGCTCATTACCAACACACACACACACACACACACACACACCACACACACACACTCACGCGCACACACACACGCACGCACGCACATACACACACGTACACACACACA
>PVJL010012294.1:0-27616 GCA_004026885.1 Lyroderma lyra
TGGGTTAGGGAGGGGAGAAAGGGGAGGGGGTGGGAGAGGAGGGGGGGAAGCTAAATATAAGGTGATGGAAAGAGGGGTCACATTAGGTGGTGAACTTATTATGCATCAAGTTGACAATGTACTGTGGAATTGTATGCCTGAAACCTATGTAATCCTTGCTAACAGATGTCACCCCAATAAGTCTAACAATAAAAATGAATTTAAAAAAAAAACAGAAAAAATATATCAAAATTATGAATAATAAAGTGGCGATAGCTTCATATCTATCAATAATTACTCTCAATGTAAATGGATTAAATACTCCAATCAAAAGACATAGGGGGCCTGAATGGATAAGCAAACAAAACACTTATGAATGCTGCCTTTAAGAGACTCACTTCAAATTGAAAGACACAGGCTGAAAGTAAAAGGATACACTCTAGAATTGTGTGCCTGAAACCTATGTAATCCTTGCTAACAGATGTCATTCCAATAAGTCTAACAATAAAAATAAATTTTAAAAAATACTTTGGAAAAAAAAGAAAGTAAAAGGATGGGAAAAGTTATTTAATGAAAATGGGAAATGAAAACAAAACAAAACAAAACAAAAAACTAGGTTGCCATACTTGTCTCAGTCATAACAGACTTTAAAACAAAGGCTATAACTAGTGACAAAGAAGGACCCCATAATCCCACTTCTGGGTATTTAGCTAAAGAAACACAAAACACTCCTTCAAGGGAATGGGTGCATCCATATGTTCATTGCAGCATTGTTTTAGTGGCCAAGATGTGGAGGCAGTCTGAGTGTTCAATGATGAAAGAATAGATAAAGAGGAGGTGATACATATATACAATGAAACATTGTTCAGCCATGGAAGTGAATGGGTCCTTGCCATCTGCTGCAGCATGGATGGACCTGGAGGGTATTGTGCTGAGTGGAGTATCAGACAGAGAAAGACAGATGCAATGAGATTTTGCTTATATGTGGAAGCTAAAGAACAAAATAAGTGAAACAAAAACAAACTCATAGATAGAGAACATTTTGATGATTGCCAGATGGGACGGGTTTTGCAAGGGTGGGTAAAAGGGGGTGAAGGCATTAAGAAGTACAAACTGGGTGTTGCAAAGTAGTCACAGGAATGTAAGTTATAGCATAAGGAATATGGTCAATAATATTGTCATAACTACATATGATGTCAGGTGGGTACTAGATTTGTTGGGGTGATAGATGGGAGGGGGTTGGAGGAAAGGTGAAAAAGGTGAAGTGATTAAGAAGTACAAATTGATATTTACAAGTAGTCATGGGCATGTAAAGTACAGCATAGAGATATGCTATTATATGTTGATGCTATGGTAATAACTGTGCATAGTGCCAAGTGGGCACTAGACTAGTCAGGGGGATCACTTCTTAAATTATATAAATATCTAACCACTATGCTTTACATCTGAAATTAATGTAAAACAATATAAACTGTCAACTATAATTGAAAAATTAAGACAGGACATAAAAAGTGAAGGGGAATAAGAGGTCTAAATGTCTGGGTATAAAACAGATAAGTCATGGGTATGTAATGTACAACGCAGGAAATATAGTCAATAATATTGTTGACAGCATAGTATAATATCAGACTTGTCATGGTGATCACTTCCTTTGGTATATAAATGTGTTCCTGAAACTAATAACATTGCATGTTAGGTCTATTTTAAATAACATTCTTTTTAAAAAGAGTCAGAACTATTTTTGGTAATTCAAGGATTTGGAAATATTTATCACCCACTTTATTGGAAAGGATTATCAGAGGCTATATTCCAAGAAAATGAAAAATGAATCCAAAAGGAAGATCGGGGATACAAAGAGAAAAAAATAGTGAAGTTTATTGTTAAATTAAATGTAGATGTTAAATAATAACAAACTGGAGTTAAATTAAAATAAATTTTAAAATAATAAATTTAAAAGTTAAAACTTATTTTAAATTAAGTGTAGATGGTGAAAAAAAGAAGCTGGAACTAAAATCTCAGATGATAGAACGTGGTAAGGGAAGGATCTCTAAGTTACTTGTCTTGTATGGGAGAGTATATAGGAAAATGATAGAAGATGTGTTTAACACTTTTAACAACTTAATCAAGTAGAGATATAAAAAATGTCATATCAACAGAGAAAACACTATCTTTTTTTAAAATGTGCAGAAAATTGACCTTTTGTTAGACCATAAAATAACTGAACTAATTTCCAAAAAATAATAATAATAATCGAAAGAGCTTACATTTACTAACTGGAATAAAATGAAACTTAAAACTAAAACAGAAGCATACTCATGCATTTTCTAAATTCTCCAACTTTTAAACACCTTTCTAAAATATGGGCTTGAAGATGAAATCAAAATGGAAAATTTCAGTGATTTAGCAACAAAGACAATGGAAATACTATGTGAACGCTGACAGCAGGTCCATCCTCTGAATTGTAGGGAGAACTTCTCATCCAGAAGAGTTTCTTCTGGATCAGAAATGGCAGTTTCAAATTGGACCCGAAAAGACTAGAAATACTAGAAATTTCAAGAATCTGGCTAAATTATAGTTATAGGAGG
Source organism: Lyroderma lyra (assembly GCA_004026885.1). NCBI lineage: Eukaryota > Metazoa > Chordata > Mammalia > Chiroptera > Megadermatidae > Lyroderma > Lyroderma lyra. The sequence continues at coordinate 2,565 of PVJL010012294.1, forward strand.
AACCCATGGAGGGGGGGGGGGGAAGGAGGAAAAAAGGAAGTAAAGGATCCCCAAAAGCTACTCCTATCAATATTTGTTCCTACCGAGTTCAACCCATTTAACAAACCAGCCATACGTGTGTGACTTATGGCTTATGTAATTGAAAAAAATACGAGTTAGGCTTAAAAATCCTACTAAACAGGCCGTCAAAATGCAGCTGCTTTCTATCTTCATGTGTACTGTTTGGACTTCCCAGGCTCCCATTCCACCTTATTCTCATAGCTTTCCAAAGGGCTCTTGCACTAATGATAATTTTGTATTTTTCTCATTTATAACAAAATCTATCAGGGATAACATCAAACTGATGGCTGGGTTTCCCAACCTTTCCTCGCCTTCAATTCTTGACAAGAGGAGTTTTGAGACCAAACTTTTTTAACTCAAAATAGATTCTAAACTTAAGATGACAATGAGCTTCAAGGCCAGTGCAAACTGTCTCTTCATAGACTAATTTCCATGAACTAAAATAGGAGAAAAGAGTGGTATGACTTCCTGCCGTTCCACCATAGCCTTTGGAATTAGAGTCATGTGCCAAATCTTGGACAACCCCAAAGAGTAATCATACTCATTCAATTATGCAGGAGAATATTACAAATAATTTGTCTTGGCACTTTTACCAAGAATCTCACTCTCCAGTCCCTTGACTATAATCTATACAATATATACAGATAATGTATGATAAAATTGAATACTTGAACCTATATAATTTTATAAACCAACATCACCCCAACACATTTAATAGAAAATTTAAAAATTAAAACTGAAAAATAAAATATATACATAGATACCTGAACTTTCTACCCTTTTTAGTTCATTCCAGTCCAATTTAAAACTGCAATCTCTCACCCAGTTTGCAATGTTTAATGGGAGATATTCTGGGATTGATTTACTGAGATATTTTTCCTTAATAATCTCAGGAGATGTTTGCTAATATACACTTTAAATTATTTGCAGATTGATTTATCACTGTCAAAATCTATGTGGCACAATTTCAGGGTTTTGATTGCCCATATGCTGAAAGATAGATTAAAGACTTGTTTTCTGAGGTAGAAAATCAAAACCAAAAATCAAAAATGTCTTGGTTCAATTTATGGGTACTGCCTTAGTGCTTCTTTGCATTGCCCTGAGCAGTCTTCAGCCTATGTATAGGCTTTAGTGATAAAATCTCAACTTTCTGAAATAGCTCTCATCCATACCCTTGATGCATGCACTCTTAAGGAAACATAGGATGTGTACACTGCAAATATTTGGCAAGAATAACACTTATTTTGTACTCACTGGCATCAAACACTTAACTAAATCTCTGATTTGAAATAGTACTTATGAAGTATGGCCTGAAGGATACATAGTTCTAGATACTCCCTCAAAACGTAAAAGATATATCTAGACTTGTTGTTACTATATCACCTTGACAGTATGTATTTCAATAACACAGCATGTAACTATATCAAAATACTGAAATTAATTTTCTTAAATTTCAGTAGGAGGAACATACATCACCTTAACAAATGTTTTCATTTTTATCACATACACAGTATACATTTTAAAATTGATTTCCCTGTCTAGGTCAGTTGCTAGACAATTAAAGCCACATTCGTGAGAAATCTAACAAGTGTGTGGACCTCCATGGCATACATTTTCCTCTTGGGCTTATTTTTCCTCTTCCCTTTTCTTTGCTGTGACTTCATGACTCATTTTCTTCTGTTGGATACTATGCAATTTTAAGATATCTCAAACCCTTTTTAGAACAATGCAAGGTATAAATAAATTTTGAGGATAAAAAGATTTGCTGTGGTTAACACAGTTCATTAACACAATACGCCAGCAAGTTCATACACAGCTTTAGCCCTTCTCAGTTTTTCTGGTGCTATGTGAATGCATGCTAAATATGTAAGGTCCACAATTACACTGGATTTATAAATAAGTGAGGTAACCGTATAAAGCACCTGCTTTAATTCTTCAAGGCCTGAATGATGCAAGACCAGGGAACCTAGCAGAGTGATTGGTCAGTATATAAGGCTTATAATATCGTCAACATCACATAGCCATCACTTCAGGAGAAAAATCATCAATGGAAAAATGCAGGAATCTTCAGATGAAATGTGTTGAATGATAAGAGATAGTAGTCAGATAAGAAGGTATTTGCAGCTTTAATTCTCTCCCGCAGAAATTGTTTCTGGTTGTTAAGTGGATTGGGCATAGGGCTGGGGTAGAAAGAAGTAAACTGATTTCTTGAGATAGTGGAAGGAAGGACATTTTCAGAGCCTTCAACATGTATTAATAGGCACACTACGGCCACAGTTCAAGTACTGAACTATTATAACTCCGTAGTTCCTGCTAGTGGTGTTAATGCTCATCACACTCCCAAGTGCTCTGAAATAGGGGACCATCTTGTTTTCCTTCCCTACGAAGCTACCAAAATAATATGATATCCTTCTAACTGTAATTTGAAATCTTAATTTTAAACTTCTTTGGGTACTTTTTAAAAGTGAACACAGAGTAGTTACCATGTATCAGACACTGTATTAAGAACCTCACAAATATTAACTTGCTTAATTATCATAACAATTCTATAAAATCGATACTATCATATCTTTTTTGTTTTACAGATGGAGAAGATGAGTTGTGGAATTTTACAAAGGTTACACAGCTATTCCATATGGTCTCCAGAACAGTACTGTGGATTGGCAGGGGTAAGGGAACACACCTATGCATTGAACCCAAATTTAGTAAAGAAAAACACAAAAAGTAAAAGAGTCATGAGAGCGCCCCCCTCCCCGACTGGGGATTTGGGATTTGGACTCAAGTTCTTTTTCTGCTAGTGATTAACTATATAGGTGAGATGGTCACAAACTCAGTGGTCTATGAAAGTGTGGAAGAAATCTCTATAGTCCATTCTAGCCTTAAATGTCTGTGCTTTATACTTAAAATTTGCTCCAAGAAATGGATGTTTCTACAGGTAACCAAAAATAATACACTGATATTCACAAGCGGGATACTTACAATAACTCTGGTATATACTTCTTCAGCAAAGTCGATATTCTGGAATTTCTGTTCTGTGGGGTATGTGTACTTGGTCAGCCACTCCAACAGAGGCAGGTCTATATTACTCCCAGCAAAGGAATACTGAGAGGCATGAATGTGTGTATCAACAAGCCCGGGCATGAAGAATTCACTAAGGTGAGAAAAAAAAGAATTGGATAGCACTTTTAGTCATTTTCCATACCTTTAAATCATGTTTTCTCTCAACAATGATTTAATTGTTCGCCCTATATAGGTTGAGAGCTGATGCAATCAGATAACTAAAGTCTCCTACTATTTAGAGATCAAGAACTAAAAGTGAAGTTCTGCTAAGAGACATATAGCTCCTAAGTAGGAATTGTTGACGTGAGGTTCACCGCAGATGGTGAAGTGAGAGAAAAGCACAGCAATGGGCAGAGCAGAGCAGTCACAGAAAGGAGCAAAGCTATGTTTTCATTTTATGGCTGTTCTCACAATTAGGGCTTCTAAGTTAGAGAAAAAAAGATGAGAGAGGAGGTCTTCAAATCTTCTCGAGCCATGCTGGGGAATTACGCAGAAGTTAACTAGGGATGATTGTAGATGAGAAATAGAGTGGTGGCAACTTTAGACCCAATGATCATCTTGACCTTTACAAAGTGCAAAAAATCTAGTCCCTTCCCATATGATGTAGGAGCTGAGTTCTGAAACAGAAACAGTAAGAGAAAACTGAGACTGATTAGGGACAGGCAATATTAGGAGATAGGAGTTATCAATGAATGAGTGTTGTAAATGGTTAAGTGAAGAGATAGTTGCAGTGCTATGACAACCATTCCCTCAGTGCTGCTGACAACCCTTGTGTTACTCTGATCTACCAATTAATTTTCACATTGTTATGAACTCATAACAGAAAGTTTTGGAAATATGTTTCTAAGAGTTTTCAGAGGCGCTATGGACAGAATTGCAACAGTCACTAAAAGATAACTTAAAGCTTTTCTAAAGAACAACTACAGTTCACTGGTATCTTTAAGGGTCTAATCTTATCCAAACAGGTATTTGTTAAAAGATAGCACGCACCACCACCACCATCACCCAAGTTACTTTTATATATCTTATTTTCCCATGTATAATGCACACGTTTTGCCCAAATTTGTAAAGAAAAAATAAGGATGTACATTATACATGGATAGTACTAATTCCATGTCTATATAAATGTTTTTAATTCTTTTTTTAAATTTTTTTAATTTAATTTTTTTGAGTTCTCTTTCTATCACCTTTAATTCTATTTATGCTTATGAATGAAAAGTTTAACTCTAGAAATCAGTAATGATATCCACATGCAAAATAATACCCTGGAATATGGTAATTGGGGTTTTTAATATAAAAAATTTATACATAAAATTTCTTGTACCTTGTATCTGTTCTTGTGTTTTGTAATTATTTGTTACATAAAGTTTCTTGTACCATAACATGTTAAAAAACAAATGCTAAAATTTCTTTATAATACAAAAAACAAGTACCTAAATATAAATAATTTCTTTTTAATTTTTTTTCGGTAGTTCCCTGGCTGGGAATTGAACCCAGGCCAAAGCGTTGAGAGCACCAAAGCCTACACCACCAGGGAACCCAAAAAATTTTAATTGCAAAATTAAAACAAAAGATTTTTATCCCTAAATGTTGGCAAAACATGGCTGAACATTATACATGGGAGCGCATTATACTTGGCAAAATATGGTACATAACTAACTTGAACTCAAAACCTGACATAACAAAGAATCCTTTATACTACCAATTCAAATGTATTTCACCTCAATGGAAGACAAGTAATGAGATAGGTATCTATAAATGCTTTATTTTATAAAACATAATGAAAAATTTTGATAATGATGATGATGATGATGACAGCAAGTAATGTTTACTGAAGATGTACATGATCTGGGCACTGAGCATAGCATTCTACATGCATCATCTTACTTGTTTATTATAGGGGTTTAGTGTACACATTCTTGACTCTGATTGCCTAATTTTGAATTCAGGCCCTACCATAAACCAACAGTAGGATAATCAACATGTCATTTAACCTCTCCATGACTCAGTTTCCCCAATATAAAATGGAGAAAGTAGTAGCATCATAGAACTGTTATGAGAACTGAGTTAACATGTGTAAAAAAACATTATTTAAATGATGGAAAGCACTCAAAAACATTAGTTGTGATGATGATGTAATGCTCACAACAAACTTATGAAGTACTATTGTTATCCTCATTTACATAAGAGTAAAATTGAAACTCCAAAATTTCAAATAGTTTGAAAAAAAGTAATCATTCAACTAGTCAGCTCTGGAGCCTAGATTTAAACCCAGGCAGTTTGTCTATAAACTTAGTGCTCTTAGTCACTACCCTCCACATGACAGAACTTTTAAATCACTCCAGAAATGAAGAGCAGTGATAATCCACAAACATAACCAAAAGGGAGTGTTAAGTGGGACTACAGTGAGGTGGGATACAGAAGAAGGATGAAGTATGGATTCCTCTTAGCTATTAGTTACTAACCTCTCCAGGATACTTCAGTCTTTTCATCTTTTATTGTCTCCACCACCATAAAATAGAATGGCAATATGACTTCTTCATGTAGTTAAATTGTTCAATCAAATAGCATTTCCCAAGTATCTAATATGCTTAAGAAACTCGGCTAAGCCTTGTAGGGAGTCCAAAGAGAAATAAGACATTTTGTCCTCAGAGATTATAATCTAGTTGAGGAAATAATGAGGGCATCTGTGTATGTGAGAGAGAGAAAGAGAGAGAGAAGAGGTGGAAAAAAAAAGAGATAGGTAGATCTTGTCAAAATATAAAGGCTTTTACACTGTGGAAAGCAGTGTGGAGGTTCCTCAGAAAATTGGGAATGGAGTTACCATTTGACCCAGCAATCCCCCTTCTGGGGACCTACCCAAAAAACTTGAAAACCTTTGTCCGCAAAGACTTATGTACCCCAATGTTCATCGCAGCGCTGTTCACAGTGGACAAAACATGGAAACAACCAAAGTGCCCTGCGACAGATGACTGGATAAAGAAGCTGTGGTAGATATACACAATGGAATATTACTCAGCTGTAAGAAAAGATGAAATATTGCCATTTGCAACAAAATGGATGGACCTGGAGATCATCATGCTTAGTGAAATAAGCCAGACAGAAAAAACAAAGAACTGTATGATTTCACTCATATGCGGAATATAAAACTGAAAGCAACAAAGAGAAAAGAAATGAACAAACAAACAAACAACCCATGGACACCATCAATAGTTCAATGTTTACTTGGAAATGAGTGGGTTAGAGAGGGGAGAAAGGGGAGGGGTGGGAGAGGAGGGAGGGGAAACTAAATATAAGGTGATGGAAAGAGAAGTCACATTAGGTGGTGAACTTATTATACAACAAGTTGACAATGCACTGTAGAATTGTATGCCTGAAACCTATGTAATCCTTGCTAACAGATGTCACCCCAATAAGCCTAACAATAAAAATGAATTTAAAAAAAATATAAAGGGTTTTAGTGAGCAATTTCATGCCTAGTAATTTACCCAAGCAAAGCAAAATCTATGTTTACAAAAAGGATAGGTACAAGAATGTTTATAGCAGCTTTATTCATACTAGCCTCAAATTGGAAACAATCCAAATGCCATAGAAAAATGGATAAATAAACTATGGTATAGTGGCACAGTAAAATACTATTCAGCAATGAAAAGGATGAATCACTGTTTTACACAGCAATATGGATACATCTCAAAAACATTATGATAAATGGAAAAATCCAGACACAAGAGAGCACATATTGAGTTATTCATTTATATGACATTCAAATACAGGCAGAAGTAATCTATGGGGTAGAAATCAAACAATGATTGCCTATGTGGGGCTGGAGATGATGGGAAGGAGAATAGGGAACGTTCTAGGATGACAAAAATGTTTTATATCTTGATTGTTGGTTACAGAGGTATTTGTCAAAATTTGCCAAATTATACAAGGTCTGTCTGGAAAGTATCCAGCCATGTACTATGAAAAATAGAGGCATTTATTGGAGATACAAGATACAAGAAATCTTGTTTTTGGAATCTCCATATCAGCTTCTAGTTCTCTCATTGTCAGTCACCGGTCTTTGTTGATTGCAGCCCACAGAAGTTCCACATTCTCAGGTGTTTGCTTGCTGTAGGTCTTCCAGAACATAGAAGCTGGAATCACTTTCAACAGATTCTTGCCCATATTTGAAGCATCTGTGCCACACTTTCATTTGTGTAGCACTTACTGCATCATCCCCGCAAGCCTTACAAATCATTTGAATAGTTTTCGCAGAGGAATGTTCAAGCTTAACACTTCATTACCCTCTCAGTCATTTTAAATGCCAAGACTACCCAGTACCCTTTTTAACTCAACAGTGTCTAGCGCCCTCACTGGCTAGTACAGTGAAGTCATCACTGCTCACGCATGCGCATTACAGGCCACTGCCTTAGCTGCTAGGTTATATTAATGTTGTGCAAATCGTTCTCATTATATTAACAATGGCTGGGTTTTTTTTTTTCCAGACAGACCTCCTATACCTAAAATCTATGCATTTTAATATATAACAATATTTCCTAAAAAATCAACAAAAATTAGTTTTTTTAAAGGGGTTCGAATGCTTCATTTAGTGCCTTAATATGTATTTGTTATTCTGTAGCCAAGAGGAAGGAAATCAGGAGGACATTTGTTTCTTTTTTATTTTCTTTAGCAGAACTGTGACATATTAAACCTTGGGTTTAGAAGATCTGGTGGTAGAGGGCATGTGTGGGAAGACCCCTTCAATCTCTCAAGCATGAATATTTTGAATAAAGATTATGGTGATAGGAACAGAAAAAATAAGGAAGAGAAAGAACTTGATCTTTTACTCACTCTAGGAAGCAAAGGAATTAGTCAAAGAGAGTAAGTTTTTGAGCAGGTGAGACTGAACATATAACGTAAAGTCAGAGGGTTTAGAAGGAAAGCCCATTTTGAGGGAAGGGTGATCTCATATTAAGCCTAGAGTCAAAGTATGAACTCCAAGAGTCTCTATAAAGCAATTGGAAATGTGAGATAAGATGTCACAGAAGAATTAAAGATGAGATTCAGATTTGAGAGTCTTCTTTGTGTAGGTACCCCTGAGGAGCTGGTGGTGCCAGAGATTTCCAGAGAAGAAACATCAAAACTAAACCTTGAGCAGTCCCCTCCATTTAAGGAGTAAGCCCGAGGAAGAGAAAGTCATGCCTAATCTGGGCAGAGTTATTGTCAGGAGGACAGAGAGGTGCTGAGGGCAGCAATGAAGGGAAGGAGTATAGAACAGCGACTAGTATCAAAAACTGCAAGAATAAAAAATGTGTGCCTCAGGAAAGACCCTGAGAGCTGTCTTTTCTAAGCAATGATTGGGGAGACACTGATTTCACATGGATTCAGTCCTTCATTATGTAAGTACTCACTGAGTGTCTAGCGTGGTTTAGTTACTATCCTAGATGCCAAGGATAGAGCCATGACCATGGAAGACAGGTGCTAGAGAAAGTACTGGACAGATGGAGGGCTCCCTTTAAAAATATATAATAGTGAAAGTTGGAATAATAATGCAGGGTGAGAGTGAAAGTCATGCTTTGTTTACCATGGAAGAGAAACCCAAGTATGTTCTGAAGGTAGCAGAGATAAAGGAAGTAAAGGAAATAATTCAAGGTGCAAGTCTTCAGAAGCAATGAAACACTATAGATTTATTGCATCAGAAATATGAATTTCATCCAGAAAGCTAACAATCCTTTTTAGGAAACAGAAAGCATTGTGAAATGCTCAGTAATCAAAACATCTACCCAATCAAGGCTATAGTCCAGGATTTATTACAGTCAATACACGCTAGCGTGTGGACTGTCAGGACTGCACATGAGAAGAGAAGTCACTGAGCCCAACTACTCATTTTAGAGAGAAAAGGAAGTCGGGGATTGCCAAGCTCATTTTCAGAAGTGCTGTTTGTTAATGTTCCAGTCATGGTTAGAACTCAGTTCTCCACTGAAGATCTCACTTACTAAATCATGATCATCGGAAATCAAAATGTAGGCAGAGCACAGATGGGACTTAGAAGCGGAAGCAGAAAAGGTAAAAAAGCTCTCTTTCCACTTTCTTTCCCCTTTCTTTTTTTCACTTTACTTAGTCACTGTCACAATTCCATTAGAAAATCTCCCCCAGAAAAAAAACCAACAATCTGACATTCCAAACTTGCAGGAACAGTCAGGCTATATCTGAAACTGAGAAAAAGAGCAGTATGTGCCCCTATATACTCTTATGAAAACATTCACCTATTTTCTCACCAAATAGAAAACATTAATAAAAGCCATACAATCAAAACATATTACTGTCTGTAAAGTAAAAGCCTGCATTACCTAGTCTGCTCATACACCAATGTCAACCCTCATCAACCCACCCTGCAGGTCAGATGTGATAGTCCCATGGGCCTGGGAGCCCTGAGGTATTTGAAAACAACTGGTTTGTTGCACAAAAAAAGCAAGGGTATGAAGCAACAACATTCTGTCCTTATTTAAAACTTTGGCATATTATTCATCATGGAATTTTACATTAATTTTGATTATTTAAAATACTGCTTTACATTATTATTTATCTTGATTACTGAGTTTTTTACCTTCCCCACCACCCTTAAATTCTGTGCCCAAGGTAACTACCTTGCTTTACAGCTAACAGGCACAAAACTGTAGCATGAGGATTCACGTCATGTGTTCTAATTGCTAATTCAGTGTTCTTCTCACTACATTACTGTAAAATCACTTCCCGAATTATAAAGATGTTTTTAGAATGAAAATTATTTTGATTGATCTTAGAACTTTCATTGACTTTGTAAATATAATTGGCCTGAGATAAGATAAAAATATGAGTTTAAAAAAGTGTTCCCATTTTCGCAAAACAAATCAAGCAGGTCATACAGAGTGGGCCAATTACAGCAAACACATTTTGAACAAATATTAAAAATACTAAAAGCAGTTAGAACATAAAATTGCAGCTTAAATGCACTTTTGGAGGTAGATCTTCCCTAAACATGCTGTCAGAGTTGCTTCGCAACTCATCCTCCTCTCCTCCCAATAGTTTACTCTACCACTCCCCGTCTTTACTCCTTACATGGCAGTATCACAACCTATCACTGTCATGCCTATGTATCTGTGCACTTGTGTACACTGTGTGCTTGTTCCCCAGGCACTGTTAATCTGTGATGGCAAAGACTTCGGAGAACATTCTTAACCTTCAGGTCCCAGTTCTTCCACACAGTAAGATCAATCAATACTTGCTAAAGAAATAAATAAATGATGGAGCCTCTAGTACTCAAAGCTTCCATCCTTTAGCTCCCTGCTCTCTAATTACCTTCTCCTTCCCACTCTCACACCTTAAAAAATTAAAAAAGCTTCTCTGTCTCTCAAGGCAGGTTTCTTATCATTTGAGACTTCTTAATGGCATCCAGCAAAAGAGAAGAAGTTGGCTATGACTTACTAGGGGCTCAGTTCTCTTATTTCACAGGGCTTGAAGCACCATTCTTTGGCCAGCTTTTCTTCTTGAGACGCTTCTTCTAGAAACATTATCTTTAAAAGAAAGGGGAAAAATCAAATTAATGAGTCATATTTATTTGTTATTAAATATATAAATATTTTAAAAATAGACTATACTGTAGCTGAGTAATTTTAAAAAGTATTTGATACCAAATGGGATCAAGTTCAGAGGCAAAAAGGCAGACGTTTGCTTTTAATTGCCCAAAGAAGTAAACTGCACAATATTTTGCCTTTTCTGTCATTCTACAGATACAAGCAAGACTGCTAAAATTTTAATTTGAAGATACAGGGGATTAAAAATGGCTAATTGATATTGTTTCTTTCCCACCCCCCCAAAATATAGGAAATTCAAATCCAGAGTATGGTAGTTGTTTATCATGGCACAATTTATTAACACAGAATATAAATGTCCGTAATTCCCAACAATAGAGTCTTAGCATAAACTCTATTGATGTTCCGATGTTAGACCTCTGCTGTATTCTTCTACTACTGTATATGAGACTAACAGAATGAGCTATAACATTAGACTTGTGAGGCCTGAAGCCCATGGGCCACAGCTGGGAAACCTTGGATCTCTTAATCTCTCTAGTCTGGTTTCCCATCTGCAAATGGGGTAACACCAGTACCTACTTCACAAGGCTATTATTGTGAGGCCTAAATATCACTTGAGTAAAGAATTTGCACATCCTTAGAACATGTCAAATGCTAGATACATTATCTCTACTGTTGGTAATTTTTAAAGTATAGTGTAATCATTTTTTCTATAAAAATGCATTGTAAAGCAAGAAAGGACAAGGAAGAATGAAATATATATGCAGAAAACACCATTTCATTTTTAATGAAATATTGTAAGAGAAAACATTGCATGGAGCATGAAATACTGAGAAAAAAAAAAACCTGGTAGATAAAATGTATCTAACCAATAAGAAGCAAGGCAATATATGGCAGAAAAAAACTGAAAATAAAATAGAATAGTTATTAACTTCCTTAATCATTGATGACATCCTCTTATTTAAAAATTAAGATATTTATCAGAAGAGAAAATAAAAATGTAATTTCTACAAAAAAGTAATTTGATGATTCTAAAAATACATTAAAATCAATAACTATCAAAGCAGATACATAATTAATAACAAAAATGCAAAAATAATTATTCAATATATCTCAGAGCTGATTTATCATTAAATCAATCAATCAATAATAAAATATTTGTAAAGTGCTATATTCACACATTTAAAAACATATTTGAAATAAATGATTTTTGAGGAAAATATAAGTTGTCAAAATTTATTTTGGAGAGATAGGAAAAGTGCAGCAGTAAATCTAGAAGAAACAGAAAGTTTTAGTAACCCTTTAGGAAATCTCACGGTTCAGAGCCATGCTGTCTAATAGAAATATAATGCCCATCACAGATGCATATATAACTTTAACTTTTCTAATAGCCACATGAAATGCTTGAGATGGAATGGGCAAAATTAATTTTAATAATGTTTTATTTAACAACATAGGTGGCCATGATATAAGATTATCATGTCAACATGAAATCAATATAAAAGTTATTAATTATATTTTGGGTGTATTCAGTCTTTAAATTCCCAGTATATTTGCATTCAAAGTTTATGTCAACCTAGCTGCTAAATTTTCATCAGAAATACTTCATCTCTATATTTAGATTTTACATAATTTACTAAAAGTAGACTCACATACCCAAACTATTGCAAAAACACATAAACATTTTCCAAAACTGAAATGAGCACCAATTTTTAAATGGAAAATTAATTTAAAAATGAAAATTAAAAAAAATTTAAAAATTTAGTTCATTAGTCTTACTAGTCACATTTCAGGTGCTTCATATATGAGTCCTACATTGGACAACACATATTCAAAGAATTTCATAGCAAAGTTCTTTCCAGCTTACAAAGAACAAACAGATAAAGTAAAGAGCTCCAGAGCATGGAAAAGAATGAGCACCTCTTCATTTTTACAAAGCTAGCATAATCCTCATACCAAAGCATGGCAAAGCACATCCTTTCTCTAATTGTTCAAATCTTTTTAACACTTGTCTTACATTCTTTCTCTCCACTTCAAGCCCTGTCCCTGTTCCTTATAACATCAACATTTGACACCATAGCCACCTATTTCCATGAATTCATCTTCAGTGATATACTCATGAATAAACAAAGTTCATAAAGTTCACATTACTGTCACACCTTGAATATATTAATGAACTATAACTGCTCTACCTCCAAGAATCCTGAATCACAAACCTGACCACAATTTCTTCTTTTATCTGTTTCCCATTTCATTTGTAATTATTGCCATTTAATTATTCATATTTATATTCATTTCCCCCTCTTCCTCTTCCTCTTCTTTTTGTTCTTCAAAAAGTCCCTTTAATACTTCTTGTAATACTGGTTTGTGGTAATGAGTTCCTTTAGCTTTTTCTTGTCTGGAAAGCTCTTCATCTGTCCTTCAACTTTAATTGATGGTCTTGCTGAGTAAAGTAACCATGGTTGTAGGTAGATACTTGCTTTTCATCACTTTGAACATTTCAAGCCAATCCCTTCTGTCCTGCAAAGTCTCTGTTAGGAAATAAGCTGACAGTCTTATGGGAGCTCTTTTATAGTTACTAGTTGCCCTTCTCTTATTGCTTTTAGGATTCTCTCTTTGTCTTTAACCTTTGCCATTTTATTTATAATGTGTCTTAGTGTGGGCCTGTTCGGATTTATCTTGTTTGGGACTCTGTGCTTCTTGGGCGTGTATGTCTATTTTCTACCCCAGGTTAGGAAAGTTTTCAATCATTATTTCTTCAGATAGGATCTCAATCCCTTGCTCTCCATAATGCAAATGTTGTTACACTTGATGATGTTCCAGAGGTCTCTTAAACTATCCTCATTTTTTTTTATTCTTTTTTCTTTTTGCTGTTCCAATTGGGTGCTTTCTGCTACCTCATCTTCCAAATCACTGATTTAATCCTCTGCTTCATCTGATCTTCTATTGATTTATTCTAGTGTAGTCTTCATTTCAGTTATTGTATTCTTCACTTCTGAGTGGTTCTTTTGTATGGTTTCTAAATCCCTTTTTTATGCGTACTGTCTCTGTTGAAGTTCTCACTGAGTTCCTTGAGCCTCCTTATAACTAATGTTTTGAACTCTGTATCTGGTAGGTTACTTGCCTCCATTTCTATTTACTTCTTTTTTGCCTGCTCTTTCATTTGGGACATATTTCTTTGTTTCCTCCTTTTGGTTGCCTCTGTGTTTGTTTCTATAAATTAGGTTGATCTGTTATGTCTCCCTGTCTTGCCAGGTGGCCTTAGGTAGTAGGTGTTCTGTGGGGTTCAACGTTGCAGTCTCCTCGATCACCTGCACCAGGTGCCCCAGGAGTGTTCCTTGGGTAGGTTACTGTTGGCATGTCAGTGGGTGGGGTTGACTCCCAGGCTGACTGGCTGTGAGGATTGGCTACTCCCACAGCATATGACCTGAAAGAGCAGGATTTGCCTTGGTGGACTGGTGTGCCTATTGAGACCACCCTTTGGGAGTGCCCCAAAAGTGTCTCTGTTGTGTTCTGAAGGCAGCCTCCAGGTATTTTGGTTCTGGGGCCTTTTGGGAGAGTTTCCTATGCTGGTCAAGGTTATCCTGTGCCAATTCCAGGGCTATTTGGTAGGAGTTACAAAGCTATTTGTGGTTAGTCACTGACTGTGCTGGGCCTGGAGGCATGGGAAAGAGGTCATGCTGTAAACTCAGGTAGGTTGCCACCTGGAGCAGTTGAACAAAAGGCCCAGGGCACCCTGAGTCTTGACACCACCTGTATGCTGCCCATAAGGTTCAGTCACTGAAAGAGTCTCAGACCACATATGAGTTGGGTGAGGCAGGGTCCCAGGGAGTCACCAGGGTGGGACAAGTGGTGTTCACTAAGTTAATGCAGATTTAGTGCTAGTGCTGAGCCTGGCACTACTCACATAAGTCTCAGAGCCCATTAAAATCTGCCTCCATCCTCCCTGGGCCTGCAGACCCTTGAGTGTTGTCCAAGAAAGACTGAAGTACAGCTCAGGGCTGGTTGCATACCACTGAAAGTGTCTCCAGTGGTTCACAAGCTGAGGCCAGCTGTTTGCTACTGAAAGCCCGCTGCAGTATGCAGGGCAAGGCTGGATGTGCAGCCACTGAAAGTGCCTCTGGCAGTATACAAATTAGGTGGGCTGGGATCTCAGGGAGTAACCAGGGCAGAACAAGCAGAGTTTACCAGGCCAAGCAGAGTTTCAGATTTGACCTGTGTGGGAAGGGCTCAACACAGAAAAGGTAGTGCCCACCTGTAGGCTATATGGGAGAAGGATCCTACACAGAGAAGATAGTGATGTCCCTCCAGCCCTCACCTTGAAGCCACACAACTCAGTCTTTCCCTGCATGTCTCTGGTGCCTCCCAAGTCGCCATCACTTGATAAGAACCCAGGGTGAGTGTCTGCAAATGAGTGAATCTATATGTAAGCTCTTTAAAAGGATGTCTGGTTTACCAGCAGCCTTCCATCTCACTCTGACAAACAGAATTCTTGCTAATTTTCACAACCGGTTGTTGTGGGGACTCTTCTTTTTGGGACTGGAACCCTAGGCTAATAGTCTGGTGGGGCTGGGGTGTCTCACTTCTCATGAGGGAAACTTGGCAGCCAAGATATTCCTCCCAAGGTATTCCTCCCAATGCTCAACTCCCACACGTAGGTATGAGGACCAACCTGTTTGCATCTCTGCTACTTTTCCCAGTCTCACTGTGACCTCTTTTTTATATCCTTAGTTATAGAAGTTCTGTGCAGCTAATCTTCAAATGGTTCTCCAGGTTAATTGTTCGATAATTTAGTTGTAATTTTAATGTGGTCTTGGGAGGTAGCAAGCACAGTGTTTACCAACTCCACCATTTTGCCCAGAACCCCCATCTAATACATTTTAAAAAGTAATGTCACAGTTCAATTTTATTACATATATATTTACAATCTGCTAGGAGTTATGGATATTAAATTTTAACAAAATATTTAAACTTATTTAAAAAATTATACGTATCAACTTTTTAAAGTGCAAAAGCATAGAAAGCTTCCCAAAATTCTTTTATGGGCACATTTATACAAAAATAAATATGCAGAACATTTTCCTAGTCAACTCATGTTCTAGCTCTCCACCATGATGATTTCAAATCTACCCTGTCATCAAATATCACCCCACCCACTTACCCCAAAAGTATACGTCATACAATATGTAATAGTGAAAAATTACAAACAATTTTAAAATCAGTCATTAAGGTATTGGTTAAATATGACAGAACACTGCAAGAGTTAAAAGTGACAGTGAAGACTTACAACTACTGACTAAAAAATTATCCTTGATACATTCTTAAGGTTTTTTATCAAATGCAGTTTACTAGATAACATGCATGGCATGATCACGTTTTAAATAAAAATATGTGTGTGTGTGTGTGTGTGTGTGTGTGTGTGTGTAGTGTGTGTTGGGGTGTTGGGTTTAAATGTTAACAGTGGTTAATATCTCTATATAATAGAATTTGGGATGATTTTTGCTTTCATTTTTTCACTTTTAGATTCAGAATTGTTAATAATAAATGTTTATTATAGATAAAATGTTAAATTCCATTTAAAATGTATATGAAAATATAAAGTAACAGAATGAATACATAAATATAATCTCTACTCATAGAGCCTAAGGTTGGGTAGTTACACACAGATAGATCGATAGTGATGGATACAATTTGATGCTTGATGAGTACCCAGAGCTGAAGAGAAAGGGATGGAAGGGGTAAATAATGATAGGAGCAAAGGCACAGAGGCTGGAAGCTACAAGATGTATTACAGACATAAGCATACCTTAAATAACACTGGCACATTGGGTTGGGGAAAAATTTAATGCAAAAATCAAATATTTACTCAATTTTTTTTATTTCTCTTATTCAAATATTAATTTAACAATTACTACCTGAGTGCCCTTGTATGAGAAGTACTATTCCAGGGATAGGAACAATAAATTGATAGATGAGATATATTGCACATATTAGTGAATGCTATAATGAAAATTAAAGGTAAACGAATGAAATAAAATGTGGGGTGTGATGTTTGCTCTGAGAAATTATTTTCAGTGCAGATTTGTATGAAGGAAGGGAGTGAACCACTAGGGCATCACGGAAAGTGCATTTCAGACAGAAAGAATAATCAGTTCATAGGCCCTGATTTGTACATTTAAATTAGATGCTTGGTGTGTTTTAAAACACCAGGAAGGCTAATGGGGATAGAGTACAAGAACTAGAACAATGAATGGTAGGAAATTGGATGGAGGAGATACCTTTACAGGTCATGGCACAGCCTTAAGTTTTATTTTTAGAAAATCTCTAAAAATATTTTAGAAAATCAATATGACAAAACTACAAAATATCATTGGTGTTTTCTTCATGGGGCAATGGCTCATTCACCATGAGGTTACCTGGGTGAAGGCCATTTATTTATGTGGCCATTCATTTATTTCTTCAATCATTCACCATCAAGAGTGCCTATTAAGACCCATGATCCTCCTCTTCACAGGCCACAGTCTAGGTGGTCTGTCAAGCTTACACAAAAGTCATTAAAATCAAATTTTATAAAATCATACAATAATAGATGGTGTCAGCTGACAGAAACATTTTTTATCTGACCCCCCTTCTTTTCCAGATGAGGAAATTAAATCCCTTCTGTTAAGCAAATGACTCCAAGTGCTCTCTTACTTGAAACTGGGGCTACTTAGGATGTACAATAATGAGAATGTCAGGAATACTAAAACCAACAGCAGATGAGTAATGATTATTAGCTAAAGAAAAAAATCTCTCCAAGATAGAGACTTCAAATACCAGATGGCATATTTAGGCAAGAGGCTTGTTGCTATGAAACAAAGCAAACTGCTGTTCTGGCTATTGTGACACAGCGTGGCCTCCAACAAAATAAGGTAGCATATCATAACCCATTAAACAAAACCTACTCTTAAGCATTCTAATGGGAGATAAAAATCTAAGATCTCAAGATTTCTGCAACTTTTGAACAGATAAAAATTTGCCATATTAGCTCAATTTATCTCACAGTAATGAAAAAGAAAGATGAAATAAGATTGTCTTTAAAAAAGGAAATCAGCTTATAAAAGTACAATTGAGCAAATTCATGTTGCAAAAGCACCAAAGGATAGCAGGAGAAACATAGATCTTTAAGTCCAATATTTTCATTTTACAGATGAGGAAACAGACCAGGTAATGTTATTTGTTCAAGGTCACAGGGCAAGCCAGAGTATCTTTTGGACTTGACCCATCTTCCCAGAGATTCTTCAAGACCTCTATGACTGCTTCTGTAATGGCAGAAACCAAGGATCAGCAAACTTTTGACAAAGGGGCAGATAGTAAATATTTTAGGCTCTGCAGACTATTTTGTCTTTGTTGTATTCTTCAAAACTGTCATTGTAAAGCAAAAGCAGTCAGACAAGTACACAAATGGATGCAGCTACGTTTCAATAAAGCTTTGTTTATAGAAAACAATTTCTATTTCATATAATTTTCATTTGATAAGGAATTTTTGTAATAACCATATAAAAATGTTAAAACTATACTTGGTTCACTGGCCACATAAAATCAGGCAGTGAGCTAAATTTGACTTAGGGGCCACAGTTGGCCAACCTCTGATGCAAGTTTCTAAAAAGATGCATGGAAATTAAAATTGTATAATTTGAAAACCATTGGGAAATGGCTTACACTAGCATTTCTAGGAAGAATTATCTTAATTTATGATTGTTTTTCAATTTTGTAATAATTTATAACATTTTTTTCTTTAACTCCAGGGCCTGATATTCTTAGAAAAGTACAAAAAACCCCAACAAAACAAAACAAAAAAAGCCTTGCAAGCCTCATTTTGCTATAGAAAACATATTTTTGATTGATAAATGAGTAACTTTATTAATTTTTCTAATCTCTACTGAAGAAATCACTAATGATTCGTTGGTATTTGAGAACTTTTATTAGAAAAATAAAACAGTGCTGAAATGATAGGATGTCTGAAAATAATAAAATTACTTAAATGAGGAAGAGACCTAAGATAGTGATGAGAGAAAATACAATTGAACAACTGGGATACAACATGGGAAACTCTGAGTGGCACAGTCTCAACTGAAAGATCTACATGTTGCAAGAAAACACCTAAAGGTCAGAGAAAGGGGGACAAATGGGAGAGAAGATGTGGCTGCAGAATGTGACCCAACCAAGGCTGACTAAAGGAATGAGGACGAACCAGGGGACACTGGCTGAGGAGCAACATTATCCAGGATGTACTATAGACTGAGTGGTAGCAAGAGCAGAGACAAGAGCAGCTAAAACCCTGTGAGACTACGGGCAAGTTGAAAACCCAATGAGCAGCAGTGTGCTAGGGCCCCAGCCAGAACGTTGTGCCCCAGGGCAGGTTAGGGACTGAACAAAGCATCTGTACTGCCCTGGGTGAAAATAGAGCACCCATCTGCAGCATGGCACTGTGACCACAAATTGGCTCTGGATAAGTATGAAACTGAGAGCCAGTTGCCATGGAAATGCTGATCAGAATAAAACACCTTCCTGGGTGAAAAGTGGGCTTGGGATAAAGAAGAAAGGCTGAGCCAATGGCACACATTCGACTCACAATCCATGTGATCACAGCCCAATCCTAGTCTGTCCAGAACCGACCCCATCTTCACCCCGGGGCTTCCCTGTTGAACAGACTAGTGTTGTAGTGGAGTCAACAACCAAGGGAATTACCCCACAGGAAACAAAGCAACCATAGACCACCCCCAAACTCAGGCAGAAACCAGAAACACTAAGCCTGGTTGCTTCCCCTGTTTCCCAAAGCTCACCCACCCCACACCTCCACTCAGTGTCTGCTCTACAGCCAGCTGGAAAATAAAAAAAAGCAAACAAACCTGTGCCCTTTCCACAAACCTCACACCCACAGACACCAGCAGTAGAGCTCAGGAAAACTCCAAAGCACAGTCACAGCACCTTTTGCCTGCACTGATCTCAGAGGCATAGCACACCATCATCCACCACATTTTCCCAAAAAAAGGAGACACATCAACACCAAGGTGACTGGATCAAAAGAAAGTAAGCCTAGCTTGCAGGAAAGCTTTCAGAGATAGGAGTTTGAATAGCCAAGAGAAAAATATGAAAGCTACTACAGCAATACCTACTGGGAAGAGAAAGAAAAAAAGAAAGAGAGACAGAGAGACAGAAAGAGAGAGAAGGAAGGATGGAAGCAAGGAAGGAAGGAAGGAAGGAAGGAAGGAAGGAAGGAAGGAAGATCTCTCTATATCTGCCATGGAAAAAGCCCTCATGCCCAGGAAAAAAAAAAACACATAAAATACAAGGAGTACCTTAGGATTCAAAGCTGCTCAGAGAAAAAGGAAGAAGAAGAAGAAGAAAGAAGAAGAAGGAGGAGGAGGAGGAGGAGAAGAAGAAGAAGAAAAGAAAGAAAGAAGGAAAGGAAGAAAGGAAGAAAGAAAGAAAGAAAGAAAGAAAGAAAGAAAGAAAGAAAGAAAAGAAAAGAAAAGAAAAGAAAAGAAAAGAAAAGAAAAAAGAAAAGAAAAGAAAATCTGCAGAAAAGGAAGTTATAGATCTGGAAATGTATAAGCTAAGTGACACAGGATACAAGGCTACAGTTCTTAATACACTCAGAGAGCTGAAAGAATGTTGGCAGATTACCCACACATAGATAAATGATCTCAGAAAGGAAATCTGTGA
Organism: Lyroderma lyra; assembly: GCA_004026885.1. NCBI lineage: Eukaryota > Metazoa > Chordata > Mammalia > Chiroptera > Megadermatidae > Lyroderma > Lyroderma lyra. The sequence continues at coordinate 22,946 of PVJL010012294.1, forward strand.
ACAAAAGGAATATTTTAACAAAAAAATTGAAAATATAAATAAAAATCACATAGTAATTCAAGGGATAAACAATGAAATAAAAGAATTGAGAAATGAACTAATTACCATAGGAAACAGGAAAAACCAGATGGAGGAAAGCATTAGTAATATCAGAAAAAGGAACATGGAAACAACACAGAAAGAAGATGAAAACTTCAGAGTCAAAAGAACTGAAAGAACTCTACAAGAACTATCTGACTCCATTAGAAAGAACAACAATAGAATAATGGATATAGAAGAATGTGCAGAACATAACTCTACAGAGAACTTATTCAACCAAATTGTAGATGAGAACTTGCCAAACAAATGGAAAGACCTGGAACAACAAATTCAAGAAGAAAATAAGTCCCCTAGCTACCTGGACTGCAGCAGATCTCCAAGGCACATTTTACTGATGGCAAAAGTCAAAGACAAAGAGAAAATTCTCAAGACAGCCAGAGATTAAAATAAATAAATAAATTATAAATATAAATATAACTTTTAAAGGAAACTCCATCAGGCTATCATCAGACTTCTCAGCAGAAACTCTGAAAGTCAGGTCAGAGTGGAATCAAATGTTTAAAATATTAAAAGACAGAACCTTCTATTCAAGAATAATTCATTCAGCAAAATTATCCCTTAGATATAAAGAAAGAATAAAGACCTTTTTAGATATACAGAAGGTGAGGGAATTCTACAACATGAGGCCAGCACTTCATGAAATACTGAAGGAGGCCTTTCAACCTGAAACAAAAAATCAAAATAAATGGGGAAGAGTTGGGACAACAAAAAGAAAGAAAAAAAAAAAAGAGAAAGTAATGGCCATAGGAAATTCTTATATATCAATCATCATCCTTAATGTAAATGGACTGTACTCATCACTAAAAAGGCACAGAGTAGCAGACTGGATTAAAAAACACAACTCATCCATATGCTATCTTCAAGAGACACACTTTAGCCACAGGGACAAACACCATCTCAGAGTAAAAGGGTGGATAACAGTACTTTAAGCAAATGGCATCCAGAGAAAAGCAGGATTGCCACACTGATATCTCATGAAACAGACTTCAGGATAAAAAAGGTAATAAGAGACAAACCTGGACATTTCATAGTGATTAAATGGACAATACAACAACAACAAGACATGACACTCTTTAATACATATACCCCCAATCAGAAAGTACCAAACTTTACAAAGCAACTGTTAACAGATCTAAAAGGAGAAACTGACAAAACACAATTATAGTAGGGGACCTAAACACCTTCTTAATAGTCATGGACAGGGATTTCCCTGGTGTAGTGGCTAGGCTTCGGCACTCTCAACGCCATAGCCTGGGTTCAATTCCCAGCCAGGGAGCTACCACCCCCACCCCCCAAAAAAAGTCATGGAAAGATAATCCAAACAGGAAATAAATAAGGAAATATGAGCTTTAAATAAAACATTATAGCAACTGGACATAATTGACATTTATAGGACACTCCATCCAATAACATATGATTAAACATTCTTTTCTAGTGCACGTGAAACATTCTCAAAAATAGACCATATGCTGGAACACAAAACTAGCCTCAGCAAATTCAAAACAGTTCAAATCATACAAAGCATATTCTCAGGCCACAAAGCTTTGAAATTAAAGATTAACTGCAAAAAAAGCAGAGAAATTACATATACATAGAGATTAAATAACATCTTATTTAAAAATGACTGGAGCAAAGAAGAAATAAAAAAAGATTTAAAAAGACATAGAAACTAATGACAATAAAAATATAATATATCAAAATTATTGGGATGCAGCAAAAGCAGTAATAAGAGGGATATTTATATCGTTACAGGCCTATCTTAAGAAGCAAAAAGAATCACAAGTAAACATCCTAACATCTCATCTTAAAGAACCAGAAAAAGAAGAAAAGAAAAATCCAAAGTTGGCAGAAGGAAAGAAATAATAAAAATTAGAGCAGAGCTAAACAAAATTGAGAACAGAAAGACAATAGGAAAAATTAATGCAACAAAGAGCTAGTTCTTTGAAAAAAATCAACAAAATTGACAACCCTCTGGCTAGACTAACCAAGGGACAAAAAGGAAGGAAATATATAATCAAAATTAGAAATGAAAGGAGAGAAATTATGACTGATATCACAAAAAATACAAAGAATCACAAGAAAATATCATGAAAGGCTTTATGTCACCGAACTTAACAACCTAAAAGAAATAGACAAGTTTCTAGAAACATATAGTCTACTTAGACTGAACCAAGAAGACCTGGATAATATAAATAAACCAATCAATAATAAAGAAAGTGAAACAATCATCCAAAATTCCCCAAATTTGTATGGGACCATAAAAGACCTCAAATTGCCAAAGCAATACTACATAAAAAGAATAAGGCTGGTGGCATTACACTCCCCGACTTCAATTTATATTACAAGGTATCAATAATCAAAACAGCTTGGTATTGGCAGAAAAATGAAGCATAGACTAATGAAACAGAACTAAAAACCCAGAAATAAATCCACAAATTAATGGACAAAAAATTTTTGATAAAGGAACAAAAAATATGCAATGGGGAAAAGACAGCCTCTTTAGTAGATGGTGCTGGGAAAACTGGAAAAACATATGTAAAATAATGAATTTGAGCTGCGAACTCTCACCATATACAAAATTAACTCAAAATGTATTAAACACCTTCACATAAGACCCAAAACAAAAAAACTGTATAGAAGAAGACATAGGTACCAAACTTACAGACCTAGGGCTCAAGGAAGACTTCATGAACCTGACCTCAAAGGCAAGGGAAGCAAAAGCAAAAATAAATGAATGGGACTATATCAAATTAAAAAGCTTCTGCACAGTAAAAGAAACCATCAACAAGGCAAAGAGAGAGCCAACTGAATGGGAGAAAATATTTGCAAATAATGCATCAGATAAGGGTCTAATATCTAAAATATATAAAGAACTAATATGACTTAACAACAACAACAAAAAAACCAACAACCCAATTAAAAAGTGGGCAGAAGAACTAAACAGACACTTCTCCCACGAAGAAATACAAATGGCCAACAGACATATGAAAAAATGCTCATCCTCATTAGCTATCAGGGAAATGCAAATCAAAACCACAATGAGATACCACCTCACACCTGTGAGAATGGCTCTTATCAACAAGACAAGGTATAACAAGTGCTGGAGAGGATGTGGAGAAAAAGGAACTCTGGTACACTGCTGGTGGGAGTGCAAACTGGTACAACCACTGTGGAAGGCAGTGTGGAGGTTCCTCAGAAAATTGGGAATGGAGTTACCATTTGACCCAGCAATCCCCCTTCTGGGGATCTACCCAAAAAACTTGAAAACCTTTGTCCACAAAGACTTATGTACCCCAATGTTCATTGCAGTGGTGTTCACAGTGGCCAAAACATGGAAACAACCAAAGTGCCCTGTGACAGATGACTGGATAAAGACGCTGTGGTACATGTACACAATGGAATATTACTCAGTTGTAAGAAAAGATGAAATACTGCCATTTACAACAAATTGGATGGACCTAGGGATCATCATGCTAAGTGAAATAAACCAGACAGAAAACCAAAAATTGTATGACTTCACTCATATGTGGAATATAAAACTGAAAGTGACGAAGAAAAAACAAACAAACAAACAAACAACCCATGGACACAATCAGAAATTTAATGCTTATTTGGGGACAAGTGGGGAGGGATGTGAGAAGTGCGTGGGGGTGGTAGATGAGGGAAGGGGAGCTAAATATATGGTGATGGAAAGAGAACTCACAGTGGGTGGTGAACCTACTATACAACAAGTTGATGATGCACTATAGAATTGTACACCTGCAACCTATGTAATTCTTGCTAACAAATGTCACCCCAATAAGCCTAACAATAAAAAATAAATTAAAAAAATAATCAAAACAGCTTAGTATTGGGAGAAAAACAAACACAGAGACCAATGGAACAGAATTGAAAACCCAGAAATAAATCCACAAATATATAAACAAATACTTTTGATAAAAGAGAAAAAATATATAATGGGGAAAGGAAAGATTCTTCAGTGAATGTTGGGAAAATTGGAAAACCATATGCAAAAGAATGAATCTGAAATGTGAACTGTCACCATATACTAAAATTAATTCAAATTGGGTTAAAGGCCTCCATATAAGATGTGAATGTGGAGGTAGTGAGGTCTAAGGTAGTAGTCAAGACTGAGAAAGTTAATAGGGTCAGGGACAGTAGGCTGGAGAACTGAACAGTCAAGGAGGCAGGTTAAGTGGCTGAGGACTGGCTACCAGGGTCAGGAGATTGATTACATATGGGAGTAATAAGCAGACATATAAATATATTGTGGAGAACAGGAATCAGGCTTCTCAAAAGGGAGCCACAAATATGGAATGCTAGATTGGAGGTATTGGTGTCAATTCACGGTTTTTAATCTATGTAGATTAATTATATATACAAGTTCAGCAAAAGTAACACCCCTTTTTTATGAGGTCATAATCTATACCAAATTCTTTATTACGAAGTCATAAGCATGTAATTCTGTAACATAACAATAGTTCAAACTACTTTAAAAAGGACTTTACTTCTGCCGGGCCCTGTACAGTGTATTGCGTGCATGTGTGCATATACAAGGGCTGTCTGGAAAGT
>PVJL010012294.1:27716-38066 GCA_004026885.1 Lyroderma lyra
ACACACACACACACACACACACACACACACACACACACACACACACACACACACACACACACACACACACACACACACACACACACACACACACACACACACACACACACACACACACACACACACACACACACACACACACACACACACACACACACACACACACACACACACACACACACACACACACACACTCACATTTCCTTCCTAGGTCTGTCTTCTGAGAAGACCTAGAAACAATGACACCCTGTAGTAATCAGCACTTGTAATGCTCAGATCTTGGTTTCTATATACTTTTCTTCTCTAGAAAGACCCAGAGTGATTCAGAAACGGAGCAGAGAAAGTCCAAGATAAATCTGGAATATAAATTTGTGCCGAAAAGTAAGGAAGTGTTAAAAATATAGTTGGAGTGTAGTAAAAAGCACAAAGGAGCTACTTTGAAGAAGAGCAAAGGTTTATATTAACAGCACCTCAATGCTGCAATCTAAAATGAGGTCCTATGTGCCCCTTGTTTTACCGGTAGTCACTAATGTGCTAAACACTAATGTATACATGTACCTGTATACATGGGAATGCCTTCAGGATACAGCTTGTTACTCCCTAATTTATTTGTTCCCTAAATTCAGAATCCCTTGATGCCTTAACCAATTTGTGGAAGAAGAAAACTGCTTAAATGAATGTGTAATTATTATCCAACACTGAGGCAAATTCAGCACAAGGTTAAATGACACATCTGAATCCTGAAATCATTAAGAGAACATAATTTCAGCAGCTGCCTCTCAAAAGACATCTTTAGAGACTAAATTCAATAAGTGGACAACTGAGAATGAATTTAGGAAAAACACTCGCTGTCTCATTTGATAACTGAGGTGATACTAACCGAGCACAGTTTATGTCAATAGACTGCACCAGGTACGTAAGTAAGGATAAGAAAATGCAGGCATGCACAAAAGTGCTGGCTACTCAAGCCTATTCCTTTGGTCACTTGTTAAAAACATGAAATCGACCTTAGAGACCTATTACAGGTTGAATTGCATCTCCTCAAAATTCATAAACCTAAACCCCCCGTACCTCGGAATGTGACTGTATTGAGAAATAAGATCTTTATGGAGATAATGAAGTTAAAATGAGGTAATTAGGGTTTGCTCTACTCCAATTTGACTGGTGTCCATATGAAAAGGGGAAATATGGACATAGAGATACGCATAGAAGGAAGATGATATGAAAAGACACTCAGGGGGAAATGACCATCAACAAGCCAAGGAGAGAGGCCTAGAACACATCCTTCCTTCATGACCCTCAGAATGAACCAATCTTGCCAATACCTTCATCCTGGACTTCTAGCCTTAAGAACTGAGAGACAATAAATTTTTGTTTAAGCCATCCAGCTTGTGGTGCACTGTTATGGTAGCCCTCAAAAACTAACAGAAGACATTATTGGGTGAGGGGGAATTCTAAGACTGGTCTAATAAATCAACATAGAAAAGGCCACAGAAACCCTCTTTTTTGTGTTTTCTGTAGACACCTCACCTGAGAAACTTGAAGTGGTAAAAAATGCACTAGACTTGCTGAATAAGCAAAACTCTACTTTCTACTACCTCTGTAAATCAACGCAAAGCCCTTGACTTTTCTGACTGATCATTTTTGAAAATATAGTAATAATATTGGCTATAGGTCCTTTCAACTCTATAGAGACAACCTATTTTTAGATAAAGATATGTAAAACATTCCATGAATTCTAGGAGTTCTCCATAAACGTAAGGGATTATCAGTAATGTTAATTTTTTATGTGATAACATGCATTTCATGAAACAACTGCTGATGTGGTGAGCTTTGATTTCAGAAAAACATGTGATGGCACCAGAACATCAACTATGCTGGACAAGTTTGAAAAAGGCAACCTGGATTACAGCAGAGTTGGAGAAATTCATAAATGTTTGTATATTTCTACTCAAAAAGTTGATTAATAGGATGAGAGAAGCATGGCTGGAAAGCTCTAGAGACTTATCCCTGAGCTCTGTTGCAGCCATGTTCTTATTAACAGCTTAGGTGTGAAAGGATAATGATTTGGAAGGGACAGTTTGTTCCCTAGATAGCAAAATCCAGTTTTAAAATGACCTCCACAGGCTAAGATGAATCTTTTTTTTTTTCTGGAAGAGAATTGAGAATATGAGTGAGAAGCACTAATATTTTACCACTGGTAATGTTATCTCTTTTTTTGGTCAGATTTGTAAACCATTTATGTCTCTGCAACTTAATGGGAAATAAAGTTATCAATGTACAATTCAATTATAAATGAATAAGAGGGCTTTCCAGAAAAATCCAACCATAAATGCCTCTAGTTTTCATGGTGCATGGCTGGATACTTGCTGGACAGCCCTCATACACCTTTTATATTTTTCTTTTTTTTTAATTGTTAGACTTACTGGGGGGACATTGGTTAGCAAGAATTACATAGGTTCCAGGTGTACAACTCTACTACAGTGCATTGTCAACTTGTTGCATAATAAGTTCACCACCCAGTGTGAGATGTTTTTCCACCACCATATATTTAGCACATTCTCCCTCTTCTCCCACCCTCTCCCTCTTCTCCCATCCCCTCCCCACTTGCCCCTGAATAAACATTAAACGATTGATTGTGTTCATAGGTTTTTTGTTTGTTTGTTTGTTTTTTCTTTGTTGCTTTCAATTTTATATTCCACATACGAGTGAAGTCATGCAGTTTTTGGTTTTTTCTGTCTGGCTTATTTCACTTAGCATGATAGGAATGTAAGTAAAATCTGATACTTACATATAAGAAAAATGGAATGAACAAGGTAAAGACATGTGAGACTTCTTAAAAGCAAAAACCATAAGCTCAAAATAAATAGTGTGGAATAGTTGCCTGTAAAACAGATTCTAACTATGGTCAAATTTGTATACAAGAGTCCTTGCTTTGCACTGTTCTGATACACATAAACTTCAGATACCGTGGTTTAGTTAAATAACACCGCTCTGCCAAATACATGGCTCAAATACCAATTCCCATGCTCTATTAACTTAAAGTGACTGCAGAAAGTACAAACTTGGCTTCTAGCTTTTCAAACCACAAGTCACTATGTGCATAACAGATGTGCATCATGACCAGTGACCATTCACATCCCTTCTTCCAAAGTTTTTGGTGATTGGGCTCTTTGCATCCATTACTCATTTCATACACAGACAGCAAAGCATGTAGTTGTGTTGCCTCCTTGTCTCCCAGCAATAAACTCATGTGGCATTTTACAAAGGTTGATCATTGAAAGAGTGAATTACTTACCAAAGATGAAAGTGTAACAACAAAATAAAAAGTGATAACAAAAGTAGTGAAATCGGAATCTAATGTAAGTGCAGTTACAGAAGGAATAGCTGATTATGGAAACATTGATATTGCCACTGTTTGAGAAACTCTGGATCTACAGCCAGAGAAACTTAGCAAAGGTGAACTTACTGACATAAATGAGGGTAGCGACTAAAGATATCTCAGAAGAAGTGACACCAGCAAAAAAAACAACAACAAAAAACCCTTCCCTTACAAGGAACTCTCAGAGAAATATCTCAAAGATATTTTATGACTTTGACAGCTCAAAGGACAAAATGTTGGAAGCTGATAGAAATTTATGAAGCAGGATGAATATTTGCCAAGGCAAACGAACAAAAGATGCTCACTCTGCATTGTAAGTTATATGATGAGAAGAAAAAGGCAAGCACTATTCAAACTATTCTTGTTAAGGTTTTTAAATAAATAAAACACTTTAATTCTCGGTTTCTAGTGTTTTAAATTACAGTATACTAAATAAACACTAGTTTCACTATGTTTTCTTCATTTCTTCATGCATTTAGATCTGAAAGTTTTGAGTATTTTAACAAAAGTTTTTAAAGGCCCCAGAATAATAAAAAATTTCCCCATTGATTCTAAAAGCTACCAGCATATCTCATTTTATTTTGTTGAGCTTCACAGATGTTGCATTTTTTACACTTTAAAGATAAGCCCCTCCACAACAAAAAGACTTCAATGCCTTTTATTGCAATACTTGCTTTACTGAAGTGGTCTGAAACCAAACCTGCAGTATATCACCAAGGAATACCTGTATTTGCATGATTTCAGTTTTCATGGTCATTTTTTTGAGACCTACACTGTTGTGCAAAGTGAGGACTGCTTTGTCATGGCCTTTTAGACTCAGCTGGGGGTACAGAACTAGTAGTTGATTTTCAGTTGTAGAGGGATGAACTCAATTGAAATGTTTTATAGGAAGGTAACCAGAATATAGAAAAATCCTGAAGTCAAAATTTGAGAAAAAATTCTGAATGGAACTGACAGTATTTTATCTAAAGAAGAAAGAAGTCAAGATTACCATTGTAGCAAATAATGGAAAAGCCACCACATACAAGTGTCATTCTAGAGCAGCAGAACTTGTTCTAATAATGGAATGTTCAGCAATAGAGTTTTCAGTTTCATGAATAAAAGAAGCTTCAAACAATTGATATAAATGGAATTCAGTGACTCACAACATAGTGAACTCCTTGTAGTTGGAAGAGCCAAGCAGAACCTGGCTGACCATCTGTCAGGAAAGTTGTAACAGAAATTAATTCCTACACAGCGTGACAGGGAGGCTCTATCCACAGCTCAGATTCCAAACATCCATGTGGCCCAGGAGGGCTTTAAATGATTGTGAAGTATGTTGGGGGAAGAGTATATATAGAGAGAACCCTTCATGAACCATTTGACCAGATCATCTGGGTGGAGGCAATGGCCAGTGTAAAGGGGGGCAGACAGAGAAGTGCCATGTGGGCAGAATGTTCAGGAAGGACCACACAACCTGGTAGCACACTGGATCTGCAGGGAACAGGTAAGGATATATACAGGGTCCAGTACAAATAAGGTTCCTTTTCATAAGTTGGTGATCTACACCAAATCTTGCATTACAAAACCATAAGCACCTAATTCTGTAACACAATATCACACAGTTTCGGTGATATTTAAGTGAAATGTTCAAATTGCTGTCCATCTCATGAGAGACATTCACATAGAGGGTGCAGTGTTACTTCTTCAGGACCTTGTATATAAACACTAAGTATCTCAATGAGAGGATGGGACAACAAAACAGAACTATGGAAGCCTAAGGAGATGGTGGTTTGGACGTGTGGAGGAGGGATGATGTGTGGGAGCAGGACTTGCAGATAGAGCTGTCCAACAGCAGGTGTGGACACAGCACTGAGGCTCTGGGCTGGCCACATCAGGAGATGAACACTAGAGTCATCAGTGCAGAGGTGAGTGTCAACCCCACGTGAGAGCCTGAGATATCTGGAGAAGAGAAGATGGAATGAGAAGGGCCAAGGAAGGAAGTCCAGGATTTGCAGCTGATTTAAAGTTTCTAGGAGAAGAGGAACCAGAAAAGAAACTGTAGAAATAAAATCAGAGTCATGGGAGTTCCCTGGTGGTATAGTGGCTTAAGGCTTCGGCGCTGTCAGCGCTGTGGCCCGGGTTCGATTCCCAGCCAGGGAGCTACCCACATACAAAAAAAAAAAAAAAAATCAGAGAGTCAGGACTGGGAAGTAATGACTTGGATGCTTACTCCCACCCACTACTTAGAATTCAGTTTAAGGGTCAGCCACTTCCTCTGGCAACCATTTAGATATGCCCTCACAGGCTAAATAGTGTGCTCCTTTGACAATGTTTACGTGTATCTGCCAAGCGCAATGTGGATGAATAATGGCCATCAAAAATATCCAGTTCCTAGTCCTTGGAACTTATGAGTATTACCTTCTATGGCAAAACATTACCTTCTGTGGCTAAATAAAGGATCTTGTTATGGAGAGATTATTGCAGATTACCAGGGTGAGACCTAATGTAATCCCAATGTCCTTGGTAGAGACTGGTTAAAGGAGATTAAATAGAGAAGCAGAAGGCAACAAGATACTGCACTGCTGGCTTTGAAGATGGAGGGAACTAAGGATGCAAGGAATGTAGCTCTAGAAACTGGAAAAGGCAAAGAAGCAGATATTCCCTTAGAACATCCAGAGAAAGCAGAGCCCTGTTGACACCTTATTTTGTCCCAGTGAAACTCATTTGGACTTCTGACCTCGAGAAATTTAAAAGAATCAGTGTATGATGTTTTAACCCATCTACTTTGTGGTAATTTGTTACAACAGCCATACAAAATTAATACAAGTACTTAACCCACTGTCTTATAATTTGGAGTTAGGGTATCTATATCCCCACTAGAGTATGAGAGGAGACTCAAAATAAACCAGAATTTATTTATACAAAATGTGTATTTATTCTTACATTTTTAAACTTCAGTCACCTTCAAAGTACTCTCCAACTGATGCACCTATCAAGATGCGTTTTCCACTGCTCAAAATAGTTTTTGAACTTGTTGATTTTGATGCCTTTTTGTGCTTCTGTCATTTTTTTTTCACCTCTTCCACATCAGCAAAATGTTTCACTTTTAGGACTTTTTCATCCAGGGAAACAAAAAAAAAGTCACTAGAGGTTAATAGGGTGGGGCATACAGTTCATGCTATTTTGGTCAAAAACTGCTGAACACTCAGTGCAGTGTGAACATGTGCGTTGTCACGCCACACACTGTTCATATAAATCACTCATCGTGAAATGGGCAAACACATTGAAAGAGTCTCCAAAGAAAATTCACCGAAGCCCAACGCAGCCTCTCACAACACTGGCTGGTACGCTGGTGCAGATGGGTTCCTGGAACACTCACCTAGAGGGGAAACCCTGTACTACAAGTGTCCCGCCCGCCGGAAGATAATTCTGTTTTTTCAGAGGTCCCCCTCATATAAACTAAAAAGACAGTGATGTTCTTGGATCTTGGGGTTTCTGGCTCAAGTGCTAGACCCACAAGAGCATTCAAATAAATGTTTGCAGAAAGTTTGGAAAAGAGAAAGAAAAATAACCAGAACATACAAAAATGACAATATGGATACAGAGAACCTGGGCAGGGCTGAGCTTGGTAGGCCCCATTCAACCCTCCCCACCCCCAGGAGCCAGCGATCTTAAAACAGACTGAGGCAGGCACATCCAGGTAAGGCATGAGGGATACAGGGGAGATCTAAAATGAACCCTAACTCCAGCTTTAACTCTAATCCTCATCCCAACCCAGTACATGGAGACTAAGGGTGCCAATTTCTCCAAAAAGCCAAAGGTGGCATCATCTAAAGGCTGAGGGTACAGCCTGAGGAATCACAAAGACCTGACTCAGCATCCAAATTCTGCTTCTTACTATCTGAACATCCTTGGACAAGTTACTTATTTTGTAAGGTTCAGTTTCTCACCTGAGTAAAATAAAACTAATCATTCTTCAGAAGATTAAATGAGTTAATGAAGAGAAGTGCCAGGCATGAACTAAAAATTCAGGAAATATTATATATACATATATAGCAAAGCATTAAACAGTGCATCTAATGTATTACCATTTGTGGAAAAAAACTATTATTATATATAAATACACACACATATGTTAGCTTGTATATTCTGTATACTATCTCTAAGAAAATACCGGAAACAATGGTTGCCTATTGATAGGGGAAGAGTCATATCTTGGGAAAAGGAACAGGAAAGGGACTTACTAGCCACTACATATTATCTTGTGCACTTGGAATTTCCCCTTGTGTGTATGGGTTTTTGTTTTTGTGTTGTTGTTGTTTTTTTAGGTATTTTTCTGAAATCCCAGTTCTAACATTCATCAGCTGTGTAACATTAACAACTCATTACTTAAACCCACTGGACCTCTGTTTTCTTGCTCATGAGATGACACTAAAAATACTACCTTCCTCATAAAGTTGTTGTGCACATTAAATGAGATAACACAAGTAAAATGCTCAAAAGGGCACCCAGCCTAGTGTAAGCATTCAATAACATCAGCAATTTCTGCTGCCATTAATATAGATACTCCAAAGGACCTCTCTGCAAAATAACTAGATTCTGCAGAAGACTTTTTACGTATCCTTGCAGAACACAGAGAAAGTATTAAGCCTTTTTTTTTTTAAAAAAAAGGAAGGCTATAGAGAAGCTCTAGGCTAAAAGAGGAGCAGTGAGCATCAAGCTCAGCCACAATGCACAGTGACATCAGTGGTCCCTAGCTCCCAACAGAAGGAAATGAAAATCCCTTTGGGAGGACACATCCCCATACCCATTTCACAAATGAGTGAGGAAGAAAGACACACAAAGCATACTGACTAACCTATGGTCTCACAATCCTTTAGAGTAATAGAATCCCTTCTCTAGTTCAGGTACCCTGACTTCTGGCCTAATATATTTTTTCATGATATTTATTTTATAAAATCTCCTGTATGTACATCTCCACAAAAATCCAGTTAAGTTCTAAGGAAGATCTGTAACAGATGAAGACAGCAATATGCTTTTTTATTCTCTTGATCTTTATGTATATTCCTTGCTTCTTGCTGTATCTTTTACGTAGTAAAACAAGAGGCATTTTGACCAACCAGGATTTTATCTTTAAAATTAATATATGCAAATGTTCCCCAGGAGCTACTGTAATGGATTCGTTCCAAGAACTCAGGGATAATTGTTTTTATAAGCACAGTATTCACTAGTCAAATCTGAGGATCTAATCCAACTTTCCTGTTATATTTTTATGACAATCAGAGAATGGTGTTTGATGCTTTATTCACTAATTTTAAAGAGAAAAAATATTTATGCTTCATTCTGTTTGTTTGCTTTATAATTCATCTCTCTTCATACCATTCGGTCACTGGGACACATCTGTAAAAAGATACTTTGATAGCACAGCTTCATTGCTCACCTTTCCAAGAACACTATAACATTTTATAAAAATGCTAAGTTTTTGTTGTTTTCCAACTATTTCATGAGATTTACTGCCTATACAACAGGGCAAGGTGCTGAGGTGCTGATGCTGACAGGCCAGCTGAGCTTGCTGTCTGGTTAAGTGACACTGACCAACAGGACACTGTATGGCTTTCAGGATTCAGACACACACCTCCACAAAATTGCAAATGTCTCCCAGGTTCATTTGTGAAAGTCCCACCAGTGCATGCCAAAGGCCAGAAGCAGGATGCATGGCAATCAAATCATTGCATATGGAGGCCGGGAAGAGATATGCCAAGATTTGGTAGAAGTTGCTTAATGTTTGCTTCTTGGAACATACACACCCCAGAAAGGAGAGACTTCTAAATTTAAAAACACAAAAGCAGCATAAAAGCAAATTCACAAAATCCTAATAGAATTGTGTTTGTTTGTTTGTTTAAGCTAAAATACATATTAGGGGCAATTAGAAAAATTTGATTGATTGTGTCCATGGGTTATTTGTTTGATCAATAGTTTAATGTTTATTTGGGGACGAGTGGGTTAGGGAGGGGAGAAAGGGGAGGGGGTGGGAGAGGAGTGGGGGAAGCTAAATATAAGAGAAGTCACATTAGGTGGTGAAATTATTATACAACAAGTTGACAATGCACTGTAGAATTGTGTGCCTGAAACCTATGTAATCCTTGCTAACAGATGTCACCCCAATAAGTCTAACAATAAAAATGAATTAAAAAAAAAAAAGAAAAAGAAAAATTTGAACATGGATTTCTAGAGAATATTGGGAAATATCCTCTGTTCACTTTCTAAAGTGTGATGATGGCACTGCTTATGTGGGCAAGTGTCCTTAGCCTAGCAGACACTCATGATGTCTGCACTTATTTTCAACTGTTTCAATAAAAACAGTCGTAATTGTGGGGGTGAAACTATGCATCTTGGCCTACTTTTTGTAATGTCCAGTAATGCGTTTTAACTGATAATTCAAGGGAATACATGTTGTTTAAATGTACATCATATGCAATCAAACTGTAAGGATTAGGATAAACATAGAAGAACTAATCCTTGCCTTTCAAGAGTTCATTTTTTGGTTGTGGAAATAAAATTCATGTGCATATCAATTTCATAGAAATTGAGGGTAATGCATGAATGTTTTAAAAAGTCAAGTTGGCATTACAGACTGAGCTGAGAAAACCCAGAGAAGGGAGGACATTTCTAATGAGGACTAGAAAAATCAGGTTATTTTTTTGGAAGAGATGGTGGATATGGTATATATTGGGGAGCATGAGGAGTAACAGCATTCAGAATGTGAACAAAAAAATGGGGAAGCCGATAGAGAGAAGACAAGATGGCGACTGGAGAGGAGGTTCCTAAAGCCTCTCCCAGAAAACACAATTGAACGGCCGTCCAGGAGCCAAGAAAGCGGACCCTGAGTGACAAACCGGCTGCTGAGAAATCCACAAATCGCAAGTAAACCTGAAGGCTGGCGAGAAAGGGGCGAGTCGGGGAGAGGGAAGGGAGCAGAGACGGAC
>PVJL010012295.1:0-37900 GCA_004026885.1 Lyroderma lyra
AGAAATAGTCAGTGGGACTGGAGCATTACCTTTGTAAGGCGGGCCTACAGGGAGTCATAAGGTTGCTTGTGACACATGGAACCAGAAGAAAGGACTTAGAGAAACTGTGTATCTCATCGTATCCAGCTACAACAGCTTGATTTTATCACGAGGATTGTCTTGCCAGCAAAATTGGAAACACTGAAAACCCATTGACTAAAGCCCTGTGTCTCCCAAGAGGGTGCGAGTCAGAGTGGCTGGGGCTTGCTTTGGCCACTGTCCATTGTCAGCAAGGTTGACCAGTTCCTCTCCAAAGCATGCGAACATCTCATCTCCTTTGAATGACCTGCCTCTCTCTCTGCCCCATTCCAGCATGTACTGTCTGTGCAGTTTAGTTCCCAGAGAGACTTCTATTTCTCTGGAAGGACACATGGGAAGCAGCAGCAGCCTGCTTGATCGGTGGTTGCAGAAGCGTGGGGGAAGTATTTTTCATTCTGTTACTGGCTGTAAGATTTTAAAAACAGATTTTAAATAAATCGTTGTTGCCCAGTATTTTCCCATTTGTAAGCGATTTTCAGTTGGATGGTCCGTTGTTCAGAGCACTGCATGCAGCGTGAGTAATGAGATGCACAAGGGGTGCCGGAGCAGGCCATGGGGTCCCATATTCATTCCAGCCTGTTACCTGTCTCTGGATTGTCTTCAGACCTTAAGTGAGTGAAATGAGGGTCTTCATGTGGTGTCTGAATGTGTGATGAGCCCCATTCATTTGCTTTTACACTCTGATAAACAGCTGTTGAACTTTTTGCTCGGAGTGGTTTATTCTTAGCTCAGTATGACTTGAAGTCACTTCAGAACCAGCAATGCTCCGTCCACATGTGTGTCTGCATGTCCACACCCTTTCGATCAGGAGCCGCCGCCACTGCTCTGATTCCCATTCAGGCTCCACCTGATTGAATGGGTGCCTTTAAATCTTACCTTACACTAAATGGGGGCTGGGCCTCCCTGGACAGTGTTGGGGTCTCACATGGTCTCTACTTCTTATGTTTGGCGGTAAGGAGAGGAAGGCAGCAGTTGAGTCTGGGCTCCGCTAAGCACCGAACAGCAGATGCTGACAGTCTGTTATTCACACCCCTCCGGGCTAACCGAGCCAGGGTGCACGGCCAACCTGGCTCTGCCTGCCTGGCTGCCTGAGGAGTTTTTGCAGAACTGCAGCAGGCTGGAAGTGCTGTGAAATTCACCCTCCCGGGAGCATCCCGTAAGCAAGGAGTCTTGGTATCTGGGACATAAATATCCCAGCCCCCTCACCCGCTTTATTTTGTTTCCCAGATTTTTTCCTGTGGAATTAAACTCCAGTTGCCCACTGTGGGCACTAGTTCAAAGTCGCTCCTGACAGGCTGCTTTCTCCTTGCTGTGTCATATTCCCACCCTGCTGCTATTGGTCCCAGAACCCTCCAAATGCACCCATTGCAGTTGAATCCCAGTCTCAAGGTCTGCTTCTGGGAGAACCCACACTAAGCTAGATGATGTCAAGAAAAGAACACAAGATTTAAAAGTAGAAGATCTGGGCTTTGTCCTGGCTCTGTCCCATGTCACACTGACATCAATCTCTCTGAGTGATACTTCCCTTAATAATCAAAACAGATCATAGTAACCCCGACCTCATTCATTGGTCCATTTGTAAAGCCCAGGTGAGAGTATGTAAAGGAGGAGCTGAACAGGATAAAGTTCTTTAGAGATGCCCACCACATGGTTTTATGTGGCTCTGCCACTTCCCCGTGTCTGCAGAATTTCTCTACACTCTTCACATTCATACTTGCATTTTTTATGGTTAGTTTTTTCTTTGTGAAAATTTTATCCCTATTTCTTACTATGAAAATTTTCAAACAGAAAGAAAGGTTTGAAAAATAGTAAACCCTGGACTTTGCTTCAATCCTTGTAAACATTTTGCCGTAGTGGCACTGTCTGTTGATTTATCTATCCATCTGCCATTTATCTCACTATACTATTTGACATTAATTTCTACCCTTAAGTACTTTAGTGTACATTTCTCAGCTAGGCCAGTCTCCCACAAGCACAATACCCTTTTTGCACCTATTTCCAATTGTGCCAGGAATGTCTTTTATAGCTTATTTATATTTTGGCCAGGATCCGCTCTAGTTTCATTGCTGAATGCTTTTGCTTAGAAACAACCATCTTGGCTCTGATTGCATGTGTGTGTGTGTGTGTGTGTGTGTGTGTGTTGGGGGATGGGGTGGGGGAATGGTTGTCCCTGAGTATCCTTTTTCAATGAGGCCAGATCAGCGGTGTGGCTCTCTGGGCCTTGGGTGACAACAGGACAAACCTGAGCCTTATCTAGTCCTGTGATCTTGCTCAGCGTGGTGACCTCTGCCAGCAGTAGGAGGTTCCAAGTAGGTGGCACCTGCCAAGTCTGCCCAGCCATTCCCGTCAGGTCAGCCCTCCCCACCTCGGGGGCCACGTCAGTGACCCACTGCCAGGCACTCACTCCGAACGGCTGCAGCAGCGTGAAGTCACCCTGCGGAGGGGCAAGACGGCGTCCTGCCCAGTGATCTAACGAGGGAGCGATTTCACCCTTTTGGGGGAAAAAAATCAGATGACTTGGCAGGTAGAATGCCAATTTAGACAATTTAGTATATGCTGTTGTTCCAAATTGCCAGTGCTCTTCTGGCCCTTCCTGTCTCTGCAGAGATGTTGAAACAATGGAGACAAAGACAATGGGGCCTGGAGAGCAAACAAGACCAGGATAATAGTGGCAGATGCCACTCCCGCCGGGGCCTGATTTACGTCTCCCCGACAAAGCGTCCGCCTTTTCCTACACTTTCTACTTCGTTCACGATAGCGCTGTGGAGTCACTCTAACCAGAGACCGTATTTCAGGAATGATGAACAGATTTTCAGTCACACTCGTGTCAACTCCGATCAGGTTGTGACGGCCGCCGGGCGCACGGCCTTGAGGGTGCTGAGCCACGTTGTGGGCAGAGGATTGCGGTGGTTGGTGATCTCAGCAATGACAGGGAAGGGGGCTGGGACACTCGGGCCATGGGTTTGCTAGCTTGAGGCTTACAGTCAGCTGACTCCTCTTTCCTCTCACCTCGCAAATCCAGCAGGCCTCCGGGTCCTGTTTCTCTAGCTCTGACTCCTTCTCCCCATCCCTACTGCTCCTTCTTAGTTCCACCTCCTATCTCCCTCCTCGCCCCATCCTGGGCCTCCCTGCCCTCGGGCTCTCTCAGGTCTAATCCATCTTGCTCACAGAGCAGTTTTTCTGAGCACACTGCCACACTGCTGAAAATCTTCCATTGGTCCCCACACCATTTACAGGATTTAATGCAGAGTCTAGCAAAACATATTAGACCCTCGATGATTTGGTCCCTGCCCATTACTCTATCCCATTGCCTGTCACTCCGTGACTTCACCCTTAGGTATATATTCCAGGCACCTGAGCTACTTGTAGTTCCCAATAGGCCATGCTTTTCCATGCCCCTCCAGGTTTTAGCCCATGCAGCTTCCCCTGACATGCCCTTCTCAGCAGCCCTGGCTCCATGCCTCTTCCTTTAGCATGCTGATATTATGTGCCATCTCTTCTGAAGATTTTCTTACTTGGTAAGTCACTGTCCTTCACCTTCCTAAATCAAATTTAGTGGCTTCTTCTTCCATGGGCTTCTGTAGTGTTTTATAGATCAAGCTATTTTTACTTAATTCATTATATCTGCACTTATATATGGTTCATTCATTTGTTCAGCAAATGTTTATTGAGCAGCTTCTATACACCAGGCACTGTTCTAGGCACTGGAGATAGACTGAATCTAACAGAGTCCTTGCTCTAGGGAGCTTATATTTGTGTGTGTTGTATATATACAGTTTGTTAATAAACAAACATATAATTTAATGTCAGATAAAAGAGAAAACAAAGGTTAACAGAAAGTGGGATGCTATCTTAGCTAAGTTGATTATGAAAGACATTTTTTGATCAACTGATCTTTGGGGATGATTTGAATAAAGTAGAGGAGTGAGACAGACTGACATCGGGGGAAGGAGGGTTGTGGGCAGAGGAAATAGTGCACAAATGGCCTGTGCCAGTTATGAGGGATGTATGAGGAGGAGCAGGAAGTGAATGAGGCCGAAGAGGACTGAGTGCGAGGGAACTGGTCAGAGTGAAACTCAGAGAAGGAGCCGAGGTGGGGACATAGCATATTGGTCCTTCTGGCAGAGAATAAGGCCTCTGGAGTTATTCTGTGTGAGCAGGGCAGCGTCTGGTGCATTTTGTGCAGAGGAGTGGCATAATCAGCTTTGTTCTTTGAAAGCTCCAGGCTGGCGTCTGCATTGAGAATAGACTGCAGGGACAAGGGTAGAAGCAATACTCCAGGCAGACGTGACATCATGGACCAGGGTGGTAGCAGTGGGGATGGTGAGGAAAGGATGAATTTGTGACAGATTTTCAAGGTAGAGCCAGTAGGCTTTCCTGACAGCTTGGTGGGGAAAGAGAGACTTGGTTAGTTCAAGGTGACTACAAGAAGCTGCGGAAGCTGCATGTTAACAATAGGTTCGCATGTCACTACCTCCTTCCGTGCTTCTAAACCACCCCTCCCTGACCACACTTTTCTCAGTCTGGATACCTCGGAGAATCTGATCAGAGCCATGAATTTTCTCCCTGAAAAACGGACTGTGTATATCCACGTAAACAACTTTGTCTACAATTTCAGAGGGTCCTGGACTCTCCGATTCCCACCCGTGAATCCTGAGGTCAGAGTCCCTGCCCTGACCATTGAGCTCCTTGGTCATCTTAGTTTCTTGAGCAGAGTTGCTCTCAGTGAATGTGCCGGAATGAAGGAAAGAAAACCAGCTGTTTCTTGATGCTCACTATTTGTCCTGGCCACAAGGAAGTGTGTCCCATTCACACCCTCACCACCGGCTGGGGTTGTTACTGCATTATAATAATAACCAAACCAAAGCAACAAACGAGCTGGAGAGAAAGGAGTTACAGCAGAAAAGCATTAAAAAAAATGTTCCTTTAGAAAAGCATTGGTGTAGGTACACGAGGAAGGAAAACATGTGAGTAAAAATGTAATCATTCTTCTGGTAATGCTGGGACGTTTTTCCACCTTGGCTGCAGGCAGACAGAGTGGCTAGTTCTAGAATTTCTGTGTAAGAAGAGAGTTTCTAGGGTTCTGATTGCAGCCAAACCCCAGGCCCGGCTCCGGGAGGGAGGGAGGGAGCACTTTCTCCTGAGCATCCTCAGCTCACAGCCCATGGTGGGGAGGGGATCAGTGATGAAAACATGAACACGTCACCTCAACCCAGAAGCAGGTCAGTTTGAAAGGATCACCCTGGCTCTTAGGAGTCAGAAGATTAACGTGGCTGTGAGGACAAATGGATCACATGAAACAAGTGGCCTTCTCGAGGGTGCCAAGAGGATATTGTTAAGACAGTGGCCTTTCTCCTTGTGAATTTAACAGGAACCTTATTTAGAAATGGAAGAAATACAGGAGGAAATCATCTCCTTTTAACAAAGGAGTTAGAAACCATAAAAATAACTAAAAGCATCCTAAATTGTGCAAATTACGTTTGTTATTCCTGAATCCGCCCATTGAACATCACTGATGAGTCCGATTTAGACATTTATCGAGTCTGGCCCATTCTGCACCGTGTTTCCTTTCATCTGATAATGATCCATCAAGTTGCTGTCATTCCTTTCCCCCTCTCCAGGTGAAGCAGTGAGGCTTAGGGAAGTGTTCACTGCTAGGAAGTGGTAGAGGAAGAGTTGGGACCCAGGTGTGGCTGACTCCAAGTCCAAGTTCTCTTATTCACCGGTGACCTTTTTAAATGCCTACATGCCTCATTCAAGAGAAAGACAATTAGTTCTTCCTTGTCCTGTGAGTCAGAGGAAGGTCAGAAGGAGCTGTCTGCTCACCCTTTCCCCAGCTTGTACCTCTCACAGAAGAATGTCACAGGAGCCCCAGGCTGGGCGAAGAGCCAGGCTGGGGGCAGGGGGCTGTGGGCGGAGGGTACTGCCAGGGGATGGGGCTCTGGCTGCCTGGGCCCTGCTGCTGGCATCTCCCTGTACCTGCTGGATGGCTCCGTGAGAAGCTGGTCTGGAACATTGCTGCTTGCCGTTCGGGGAGGAAGAATGTTCTCATCTTGCCCTTCTCTGGGATGAGACATTGCAATCAGAGCAGATTAAATTCAGATCTTGTTCACTTCACTACCTGTGCCCAGGGGCCCAAGGATTGGCTATAATTTTAGTCTTCATTTTCCAGACATTTTTATTTTGCCTCAAAGTGTAAAAAGGCCCATGAACTTTTTAAATGATGCACAGCAAAGAGCAAGAGAAGTAGGTGGGGCACTTGGGAGAGAAAACTACCTGGGTCTCTAATGTGTCTCATCTGAGCGTCTTACAGTACAGAGAAGAGCTCCCAGACAGGGGGGGAATCCTAAGAGGCTCTTGATAGGAAATATGCCGGCACTTGTCATCTACCCAATGGCTCCTAATCCGCTTTCATGAACTGAAATCCCCTTGAATTGGATTATAAAATTCCTCTTGGTAGAAGGCACTTCGCTTGAAAAGGCAAAGCCCTTGATTGGGAAAGAAAACAAACACCAATTTGAAATTTCTTGCCTTAGGAAGGAAGGTGTGGGTAGACGTCTGGAGGAAGCGTAGCTCCTGCCTTTTGACCCCTCCGTCCCCGGATGTGTGCTGAGCTCTGAGCTCTGAGAGTGCGGGCGCCCCTCCCTCCACCCTCTTCAAGTCGGTCGGCGTTTCCAGGGTAGCTGCTACTTGGACTTGTTTTAAAAAATTACTTGAAGCATTCAGCAACGGGAAAAGAAAACCCTGTGTAGATGCCAAAGAGTCCTTTTCAATCCCTCATTAATCAGATCAGAGCTTCCCTCGGTGCAGGGATAATTGCTTGTAACTGGCTAAAGTCTGTGACCTGGATTGGATTGACAAATGTCAGATGGCAGTTCGGGGAGATTGGAAGCGAACCGGCAACGCGAAGGATTGAGAGGCAGAGGGGAGGGCAGCTGCTCAACGTTTTCTCGCTGACTGCAGCTCGGATTACTGGCTCATGGACCCTGTGAGCCCTAGACCTGCGTCCCACCTCTGATCTGTGTCCCATCTCTGAGCTGTTTCTGTCATCTCCGATTACCACATCTTGCACTCTCTTTCACCTCTTGGCTTGCAGTTTGGCAATAGCGTACCTTAGTTTTTGGAATGCCACTGCAGGATTAGAGGGTGCCCTGGAGCTCTGCTGGGGCTGGAGGTGAGGAACTTGGGACCCCCCTCAGTTAGGAGCAGAGAGGGGTCCCTTACTCCCCATGCCAGTGCCAGGACCCCGCCTATGGGACGTCATTAAACATCTCAGCCCTCAGCGGTGGGAATGAGACACACTGCTGTTCTGTCACTTTGTGCTTAATATTGTGCAGGTTTTAGAAAGGACTGGCAATTACGTGATTTCTTTAGTCAGCTGTGTTAGAATCTGTGAAAACTGCGGCTGCCTCTACACTCTAGAAGGCATATGAGGAGGCTTTTGATCACAAAGAAACAGGAAGTGTGAGTATCGAGGAACTGATGGATCAAAGAGTCTCACTCTCTTTTTCTTCCTTATCAAAATCAGTGCCAACTACTGCCCAGCCTTACCCACAGTGCTTCCTGCCCCTGCCTTGCACCCAGATGTGGCAGGCCTTGCTTGCTAGAGAGGAAATGACAAGCTCGTGGTGACACGGTTTTCTCCTGCCTTAGCTGGAGAGGGATGAAAAAGTGCTTTCCTCTTTCTCAATCACTTAAGAGTCAAGCAAACAGGAGAAGTTCACAAAGAGAACTTCACACAGAAGATTTTCTGTTGTTGCCAGTTCTCTTCTCTCAAAGCATGTCTGCAGCCTTTCTCTGGAAGGAGCGCGAGGACCTGCTGGATGGCCGAGGAGCCATCGAGTCCATCCCCTATGAGAATGCAGGATGTGGCCGAGCCCGCAGATTTGGGACCGAGGGTGGGAGATTCCCAGGAGTTGCCCACTCAGATTGGACAAAATGGATAAGGGATAGAAGGCTTTGTTTCAATTGATTAATTTTTAAAAAGTCTTTCTATTTTTTATTTAAATTCATTTTTATTGTTAGACTTATTGGGGTGACATCTGTTAGCAAGGATTACACAGGTCTCAGGCGTACAATTCTACAGTGCATTGTCAACTTGTTGTATAATAAGTTCACCACCTAATTCATTTTTTATGAATAGATAATCCATGCACATAATGCAAAACCTGAAAGATTCCAAAGAATAGACAGTGAAAAGTCAGGATTTTTTTTCTCTTCTGGTCCCGGTTAATCTCTGTGGAGGCAGCAGTGTGTGGCAGAGACTGGGGACAGGAGACAGGAGACAGGAGTCAGGCACTCAGCTCAAGGGCCAGTGGGTGTAAGAACCCAGGAGGGTGTGAGGAGGGAGGGCTGGTGCTGAGAGAGAATGGAGGAAGCTGGTGTGATGTCACGGTGGAGGAGGAAGGGGCAGGTCACGGGGGTTGGCTGGAAGTGAGGAGCTGGGGTGAGGTGTAAAATGAAACAGGGACCCCATGGGGAGCATCAGCTATGAAAGGCAAATGAGGAGCCTGGCTAAAACAATGTGATGGGGGCATGGGACAGCACCAATGGCAGTGCAATTGAGAGTGCAAAGGAGGCGGAGAAGCACAGCAATGGGGAGTTTCAAAGAGCAGATGGAGTTTTGTTGGGATTTGAAGTTCAAGTAGTGTTTATGCAAGGGTGGACATGTCAGGGAGGGCGTTCTAGAAAATGGGAACTATAGAGCTGAAGGTCACAGGATCAAACAGAAGGACAATAATGGGGACATTCAACTGAGCTGACATATCCGAGTATGCAAGAAAACACGGTTGGACCAGATTATGGACAACTTTGAACATTGGTCAGAGATATTTAACCTTGAGATGAGACCCATGGAAAAATTTGGGAAGATGAGGAAAATAAAGAAGGTGGTTTCTAATGTGTCCTGTTAACATCCTGTTTGGCCACCTCCTTGGTGAAGCCTTCTTCCTCCTTCTCTCCAAAAGTTAAACCTTACTCCTGTGCTTTGTACGAACTTCTGCTTTTCTGCTCACTGCACCGTGCTGTCATTATTCATGCACGTGCCTGGCTTCCCCACCAGAGTGTCTTTCTCGCTTCTCATTTTCATATTTTTGGAACCACCAATAATAACAGCAGCAACAATCATAGCTAGTATTTGTTGACTGCTTGCTATGTGCCAGGCACAGTTTTACATACTTTACATTTCAATAAATCCTTTCAATGTCAAGTAGATATCCACAATTAGCCCCATTTTACAGGTGAGGAGACTAAGGCACAGAGAAATTCCTTGCCCAGGGTCATATTGCTGGTAGGTAGGGGCCAGGATTTGAACCTGAGCAATTTAACTACAGAACCTATACTCTGTATTATTTTAATAACAGTGGTAACATTTAGGGGCCATTTGGGAAAAGCCAGGGACAGAGCAAACTGCTTTACATGTAATAGGTCACATCATCCCTCAACAACTTTAGGAGGTAGGTCTCATTACTGTCTACTTTTGGCTGAGGAGGAAACTGTCTTAAGTCACATCTAAGTCATGAAGGAAAGAGCAAGGGGCCTGGGCACCTGTCCCCAGACTGTTAAGACACGATTCCATACTCCAGTATTTATGGAGTAAATACAAGTAAATTAAAGAAATAGAGGAAAGAGGAAAACAGTGAAGGAAGGAAGGAGGAATGGAGGGAGAAAGAAGAGAAGGGTAAAGAAAGGAGTGAAGGGAATCAAAAGACATCTAATAGGATGTAGCACTCAGCTACCTCTTAAAACCAGTCAATGCTAGTAATGCAAACATTGCTTCATGTAAATATTTTGTAAGAGGACTCTGGGATTAAAACCTTTAAATTAAAGGAAGTCTCACTAATGTGAAACTCCGAAACGTCATGAGCTGATGAGAGAAATCCTTGAGAACAGAAAGAGCTTCCTAGAGCTCAGGTATGTAAGTCAGCAATGGATTTACTCCCCCAATTCCTGACATACCTCCTTGGAACTGCAAAGAGTAAGGCGTGCTGGTTACTTAAAAGCCACCCATCCCCAAGAGACACCTTCTTTAGCAGCGTTTCTTGGCATTTGGTTGTTCTCAAGGGATAGTACTTATCTCCTCTATTATCCCGTGGGCCACAATGACCATCAAGATGAAGGAAAACTCAAATGGTTTCCTTTTCTCAGGAGGACGTTTTTGTGTGTGTGTGTGTGTGTGTGTGTGTGTGCATGTGTGTATGTGCGTGTGTGTGCATGTGTGTGCGCGTGTGTGTGCATGTGTGTGTGCGTGTGTGTGCGCGCGCGCATGTGCACGCATGTGTGTGTGCGCGCGCGCGTGTGCATGTGTGTGTGTGTGCGCACGTGCATGCATGTGTGTGTGCGCGCGCGCGTGTGTGCATGTGTGTGTGTGCGCGCACGTGCATGCATGTGTGTGTGTGTGTGTGTGTGCGCGTGCATGCATGCGTGCGTGTGTGTGTGTGTGTGTGTGTGTGTCTGTTGCTGTCTGTCTGCCTCAGGATGGAACAGAATTTCTGTAGGATAGGCAGGCCTGCTGGAGAAACTTTTCTTAGGTTAATTAAGCCATGCTGGTGGATTTTTCTACCACAGACAGGAAGGCCTCAGTTTAGCATATTGACAGTAACCATATTTTCCAAACCCCAAAGCGAGGCATGGCATGTGACCAAGCACTGAGTTCTGCTTTACAAATGTGGTCATGTGAACGTCTTACCACGATGCATCATCTGTCACTAGCCATTTTATGAATTGCCTTTATGGAAGGTAAAATGGCAGATGTCAGGACCACACAGGGGTAACAGGGACAAGTAACCTTTGGGCCCCCAAAGCCAGTGGTCTTTCAGGAGAGAGGGGTTGGTGGTGGAGTGGGGCTTCTCTTCTCTACACACAGAGGGGGCCTTGGTGACAAGGCATTGCTCAGATCCCTGTGGTTAATGAGCTCACCCTTGGGCTGCCGGCCGGTCTGCTGCTAGCTAGCTGCCAGTCTCCGGGGCTGTGAGTCAGCTGTGGGCTGTCATTCATTTAGTGGGACTAGGCTGTGGAGCCTCTGGAGGCCCCCACCCCAGCGCGGCAGCCTGCAGCTAGATGCAGTGGGAAGCGTGCCTGCCCCAGCCCTCCACCCAGCTTTCCTTCCCTTGATGCCAGGCTGGAAGCAGCTCAGTTTTTAGAATTCAGGGCATTGTTAAGAAGCCCCCTTGTCACACCCACAGTCTGCCCACCCCTTCCAGGCAAGCAGAGCACAGCTTTGAAAGGGGACTCCCCACACACAGTGTTTCTTTGAAGCGCTCCAGAGATTTTACTGAATTAATCTCCTTTGTCCTTCACATAATTCCAGTGGTATTAGTCAGCCTTAACGGGCACCATTTCATCCTACTTCCCTTTCTGGACATACACCCACTAACTTCTCCCTCCAAACCCCTCGTTTTTCTGCTCCGGGTGGTGGCTCATCCAACTGTGCTATTAACCCTTACATGGCCACACTGCATGAGGAAGAGGGAAGGAAAGAAGATGCATTGAATTTTACCAAGCTACCGTGGCAGGGATGTTTGCAGGTTTCATCCTGTTGATTTTTCACCATCATCCTCCAAGGTGTGCCTCATTGTCTGTTTTCTAGATGAAGAAACTGAGGGTCAAGGAAGTACTGCCATTTGCTCAGTCACAAAGCCAGTGAGGGGTGGGCTGTGGAGTCAGATAGGATTGCTTAAGTCCTGCTCACTAATCTATTCACCAGCAAAGCAGCAGAGCTGTTTGAGGGAATCTTTATTCTTCCCATTATTTATTTGTTTGTTTGTTTTGCAATAATAATAAAAAATTCCTTCCAAAGTCCCTCACTTTAGAAAACCTCATTGATTGAATGACCTGGTTCTCAGTCATGGGTTGATGCTTGGTAATGTGATGACACAATGTTGCAGATTGCAGACAGGGTGTGGTCACCCTCTTGACCAGCCTGCATACCAGGCCCGATGATACAGAGATCCTCAGAAAACCAAGGATCAGGCAGTTGATCTTTCAATCCTTTGTGTTCTGAGAACAGTCACTTACAAGTCTGCCCGCTACCTGCTCCTCCACCCCTGGCTGCCCTGCCCCACACCTTGCTCTCCTGCCTTGGCCTCCAGTTTCTCTGCTCTGTGCCCTTTACTCCAAACTCTTCCTACTGGAATTCTCTAAACCAAGATGTATTCACATGGCATCATCTTCTGTTTAAAAACTACCATGTGATCAAGCAATTTCACTCAGGGTATTTATTCAAAGCAAATGAAGTCAGGATTTCCAAGAGATGTCTGCACTCCCATGTTCACTGCAGCTTTATTTAGAACAGCATAGACATGAAAACGGTCTAAGTGTCCATCAATGGATGAATGTATATACATACAGTGGAATATTATTCAGCCTTAAGAAAGAAGGGAATGCTGTCTGTCACTTTCAGTAACATGGATAAAACGGGAGGGCATTATGCTAAGTGAACTAAGCCAGACACAGAAAGACAAATACTGCATGATCTCACTCATATGTGTAATCTAAAATAGTTGCACTCAGAGTAGAATTGTGGTTGCAGGAGTCAGGGGGGAAGGTGGGAGAAGTGGGGAGATGTTAGTCAAAGAGTACAAACTTTTAGTTATGCAAGATGAATAAGTTCTGGAGATCTAATGTCCAGCACGGTGACTTTAGTTAACAATACTATTTTGTATACTTGAAATAGGTCTTAAGTGTTCTCAGCTCCGGAAAAGTGAATGTAACTATGTGAGAGGATGGATCTACAAGGGCTGCCCGGAAAGTATCCAGCCATGTGATATGGAGAAGAGAGGCATTTATGGCTGGATTTTTTCTGGACAGCTCCCGTAATCTCTAGCTTAATTGTGGTGATCAATTTCACAATGTATCTACATATCGAGACATCACATTGTACATCTTAAATATATACAATTTTCCTTGTCAATTATGCCTCAATAAAGCTGAAAAAACCCCCAAAATAAAACAAAAACCCCCCAAATTTCCATGGCTCCCAAACTTATGGGAAAAAATGAAGATCCCTCAGTGGGTCACCCAGGGCCCTTCCCATGTCGCCTGCTTTGCCAGATCCACCTCCTGGCGTTTCCACCTGTGCACCGGAGTCAGGCCATGGCAAAGCACGCACCCACCAGTGAGCAGCACTTTTTCAGTTCCCCAAGCCTTTGTAGGTGTTCTTCTTTCTACCTGGAAGGACCTTCCCTTCTGCTCTGACGGCAGCCTCCTTCAAAAACCAGCTTAAATGTCACTTCCTCTGAGGAGACACACTTTGTATAACCCAGGGTGGGTGCTCACCATGTCCCTGGCTCCCCGAATTAGCATCTGTCTTCTCCTCCAGACCAGTAGCTCTCAACAATAGTGGCAGGTTTTGCTGGCGTGTTGCACTTGGGCCTGGACTGTGTGGCACGTAATTTGCATTAATAATGAAAGTACGCAAGTTTCGAATGAACTGCTTTTGTTAGACATTGGAGTGGATTCAACCCGATTCTTATAATGTCATTTTCACTCACTTGCAGTTTTCCTGGGTAGGTAAGAAAGGGGTGGGGTTTAGCTAGCTTGCTAATTATTATTCCAAGTGTTAAAGAAAAAGGATGGAGGCGGGATCAACAGAACTTGAGATACATTAGTGGGCTGCGGGTAATCTGTGATGCAGGCAGGGATGCGTATCTGCACGGAGAATTTATTTGTGTGTGTATGTATGTGGGCATGTACATGAGTTGGGGGCAGGGGGGCTATCCTGAAAAAAAAATCCAGCCACAAATGCTTCTATTTTTCATATTACATGGCTAGATACGTTCCAGATAGCCTTTGTATTCATGTGAAAAAAATAACCCCTAGGGTGAGAGCAGCAATTATTTCCAACATATTGAAGGTTAACTGTAATAAAGATGGAACGATGTGGAAAATAATTGATATGTTAAGAGGGAAAAAATGCAAAATCTCCAACTATGTATATATTATTACATAAAAAATCAATGCACATATGGAAGAAAAGCAAGATAAAAAACAAAAAAGGCTCAATTTGTCAGATGATGCGGTTTTAGGTGAGTTATTTTTTTTTTTTTTAATATGAGTATATCTCTATCTTATAGACTCATCTCCTGGGCCTACCATCACCCAGGCTAAACAGTGTGTGGTCAGCAACCCTGCAGCTGTTGTCTGGCTAGCCTGATGTTCCTAGACCTGCAGCGGGTAACAGAACACCCCATCTGCAGCCAGAAGACCTGAGCTGAACCTCCACAAAGGGATGGTTGAAGCGAAATTCTTCATGCTGGTCATCCCTGTTTTAATCAGTCAATAACCTAAGTATGAGTCATCTCAGTCAACACTTCCCCAATGTTTCATCCTTTCCATCCTGCCCTGGACCTCCTTGCCTTTGACCTAGCCCTGGACCTCCCAGACTCTTATGCTTGGGGTCCCAACCACCAAACCTCCAAGATTGTCAGCTTTTTCTCTGAGTGCTCCTTCCGACCCCTTCCTTGTAACGAAGGCTGGCTTGTCCAGAAGACACCACACACCCCGCAGCCCTCTCCAGTTGGGGCTGTATGTCCTCCACACCCTGCAGTCTCAGCGTCGGAAAATGTAGCTGTCTTGTTCCCAAATGCTGCTTCCACAATATTGTTTCTCTTCCCTTTGGGGATCATGCTGTTCAGCTCCACTGCTTTCTTTTTCCCTATGTTGCCATCATCTTCTGGCCCACCATTATGACTGTTCATCCATTGAAGAATTGAGCACCCTCTCTCTGCACGGTTGGATCATCCAATATGTGGCCCCATTCACTTCTTTCTTTTGTTTCCAGCAGTAACTTGCTTGTTTGTTAATCTCCCTTTAAAATAATTCACTAATCAATTGCTTCCAAAAGAGGAAATTCAAATAGTGACAAACATCTCACCCATAATTACAGTGTAAACTTTTTAAAGTAACTCTTGAGTTATTGCTAGTCTCCCCCAGGCTAAGTGTTCTTTTTCCCAGAGGCATTGCTGAATTGCCCTTCAAAGGGGTTTTACTAATATTCACAGCCATTGGGGGAAATGGAAATGCTCATTTTTCCTACAGGAAGGAGGATTTTCAAGGAACAAAACTGACCATACAGTAGATTGAAGAGGGTGGAGAACAGGCTGGAAAGCCAGACATCTAGTGGCTGAAATCCTAGTGTGGAGAATACTGATGTCTACCTTTATGTCTTGTATGACAATAAGGGCACGGAAAAGGCAGACTCAGGATGATGCGACAATCTTCCCAGGTTCTCCAAAACCTTAACTGTGTAACTTCCTTAGGTGATGGCTGAGGAAATCTAGTTTACTTGCGCCACCTGCTGTCCAGATTTGGGAATGGCTGGCCTACGTCAATGCCTCGGGATTTTTGTTTCAAGAGATTTCTACCCAGCTTTTATCCATGACTTTCTTCTTTTTCCCTCCCTCCAGCACACCTTCTGGGCAATGAATGGACACAAAGGCATGGTTTGAGAAGGTGACTTTGGGAAAACCGGAGCTCAGAGCTCCCACCCATGCCTATTTCTGGCAACATTTTAGCCCCTTGTTTCAATTCAATGGGCTCTCAGGTCCCAAGTAGACCCTGGAGTAACAAAGATGAATGAGATGTGATTACTCTTCCCAAGGATCTCATTGCCTAGTGGGAAGTTCAGACACACGAACAAATAATTTAAGTGCCAATGTCATGATAGAGACAATACAGACGTAGGGAGCAATGGGAAGTCCACGGGAGGGCTCCAGAGACGTGCTCTGAGGGACCAGCAGGAGCTCAGTGGAAAGGAGGATTCCATCTAGGCAGATGGAATGGCATATGCAAAAGTAGGGTGGCAAAATCATCAATAGCCTATTCTGGGAACAGTAAGAAGTTGGTAACTACTAACAGTTTGTTATAGAGCCTTTTGTGCTTTTGAGATGCATTTTTATGCAGATATTTGTGCACAAATGTGTGTGTGTGTGTCTGACTTCCTTTAGTTTCACTAAACAATATATTTTAGAAATCTCTCCATGGTGGTGAATCAAAATGTGCCTCATTCTTTTAATTCTGCACAGAGTTTTATTGTGTTGCTCTATCATAACTCCTCTTTAATGGACGTTTTTGGTGGTTTCCAGTTTTTCACCTTGCATGCCTATCTTTATGGATATGTGCAGGTGTTTCCTAAAAGAAAATTTGCTGAGTAATTTAAATTTTGCTAAATGTTGCATAAATTTTGCTGAAATGTTACTACATTTAAATTTTGATTACTATTTCTTAGTGACCTTCCAAAAATGTTCTTAACTGTTTGCATGCCTTAGGGAGTAACTAAAATAAGTCATGTAAGCTAGTGACTTTTCCCCCTTTTCGGCTTAATCCATGTGCATAATGTTTTTCTGCCTAAAATCATGATTCTGACAGTAATCCTGCTTGTATTGAGTGATTTGTTTCTCACATAGTCATTGCAACAACCTTCTAAGACTGTTGTCATCATCCACATTTTACAGATGACAATAATCTGAGGCTCGGAGGAGTTGGGTCTGATCCACAGTGCCCACAGGTAGTCAGAACCTGAACTAGAACTCAGGCCTTCAGAATTCCAAAGCTCTTTCTACTATTATGTTGCTAGGCAACACTTCTCCCTTTTGATTTTTGTGCCAATGCTACTTGTTGCCATGGTACTGCTGGGACAGGGAGCAGTAAGATGTAATTAAGCAGTAAGCTAGAATCTTTGCTCCTAATAGAAAAGGGTCTTTATGCCCCATGTGTAGGTAGATAGAGAGGGACAGCTGCATGGAGCTGGCTGGTTATCTTGCGAGTTTCGCATGGGACAGGTGTTTGTCTTCACTTCTGCCCACTTGAAAGCACTCCCCAGAATGCATGAGCGGGAGTGCCGTGTAGGGTCCCTGCCTTCACACTGTCTTGTCAAAAATCAGCCTCCAATGTCACTGTGTGCTTTCACCATTCAGTCCACAAGATACAGGGGTGTGGTTGTAAACACCATTCTGGAATAGACCTGAGTTCAAATCCCATTTCTGCCACTTTCCTGCAAGTTACCTACATTTTCTGATTCTCAGTTTTCTCACCTGAATGAGGACAATCATACTCACCTCCAAAGGTTCTATATGTGAACTGAATGAGCATTTTTAGCATTCTCTCACTCAGCACTGAGTTGAGGAATTACAAAGCCCGTCATGTTTTTTGTCTTTGGACAAGAACACTCAAACAGATTTTTCAAAAGATTTGATGTAGTGAAGCTCTGTACTTCAGAAATGAATTATGTGCCCCAGGATTGAGTCATCTGTAGTAGGAACAAAAGTGAAACTGTTTTTCAAAAACGACACAAGGGAAATTGCACAACTCAAATGACTGCAATTGCCTTTTCAGATGAATCCAAGGAATTTTTTAAAAAATTCATTCACTTGACTTTTTAAACGCCTATTGTATGTCAGGTCCCATGCAAGGGATGAAAAGATGAATAGAATCTGGCTCTTGCTCCAGGGAGCTCACGGATTAGCACGGGAGACAAGCATTTAAAATAATTACCACAATGTGACAGCTGCCACAATGAGGTTTGTGGATGATATTCCAGAGACACAGGGTAGGACGTCCTTAACACGCCTGGGGGAAGGGTAGTACAGGAAACACCTCACAGAGCTGGAGCCCACTGGGCAGGCCAACAGGTGCAAAGGTGCTTAGGGAGACCCATGGGGCGGCTGCAGAGAGCGTGCTGTGTTCAGATCGCAGCGCAGGCTGCATGCAGGGAGGGGTGAGAAGTGAGACTGAAGGGGCAAGTGTCTGCACCCACGTGCCCCTCCGATGGCCAGGCCTGGCCCGGCAAGGCAGGACTCATCTCTCCTAGAAGCACCCCCGCCTGCTCCCGTGCTCACAGTTCTTGCAGCTCTAGCTCTCGGCCTCCTGCTTGCCCTGCGTCTGCTCCTCACCTTGCTCCGAATCCCTTACCTTCTTGCCCCATGATTCATCTTCCTCCGTCTGTCACACCCGACACACAGATCCTCATTTTTTGCTTCCCTTGCAAAAATGTTCTATGGCCTCTGGATTCTTGGCTTAAAAAAAATAGCACTTGGCCTGGTCAATCCTCTGTAGGCACAGAACCTAATCCTGGTTTCCCCCTGATTATAATATGACTCTCACTTCAGGGCAGATGGGGTTGGGTGTCGGGGTGCAGTTTTCTCCATTGTGAACAGCACTGATTCCCTTTCAAGGCTGTGTCCTGAGGACATGGCTCAGCTCCAGACCTCTGAGGTAGGAAAGGCCTCGTGTTATCAGGTGAGGCAGAGCAAATGCCATTTCTGGCCTACTGTTGACCTGGGAGGGAAAGACAGGCCATCCGACACATGTAGTTTCCATGGGGTCCCAGCTGTGCGCGAGGATGTGACTATCCTTGCACCTCTGGTGGGAGAACCCCAAGTTGCTTCTCAGCGTTTCTCCTGGGACACTGACTCAGTCTGCCACTCCTCTACAGAGTTCTCCTGCTGGCCCAGGACGCTGCCTCGGAATGGGATTGTCTGCTCTGTGGGTGCAGTCCCGGAAAGGACTATGAACCCATTCACCACAAACTTCCCAGACAACTGAGGACAGATGCTTGTGTGTAGCTGCTGGTCTGGCTGGCCATCTGGATGTCTCACCGAATGAATCTGCTCTGGCAGGGCCAGGCTGCAGACTGTACACCCATGGAGATGCCATGCACGTGGACTAGGATATGAATGTCACCTCCTGGAGTTGTGCAATGCAGGGCCTTCCACCCCAGACTCTGAGGCAGGCCCCCTTGAAGGCTGAGGACACCCAATTGTGTGTGTACATGGGTGGAGTGGGGAGAGAAGCACAGGTCTACAGCAATCACACATGCACCCTCATGATGGTGCCTGAGCGGGCAGTGGGAGGTTTGGGGGCATTAAGAACTGGTTCGATCAGACTCCCTCCAATACCACCTTTTCCAGACTGCTAGGAATCACTCTCAAATCCTGTTGAGGCTGGATGGACTCACGGACACATAGTTTATTACAATCTTCTCTATGTTTAACCATGGCTGGATGAAGGCCAGGTTCTTGTTTATTTCATGGACCTTGTAGTCTAGATTAAGGTAAAGTGAAGGTAGGAACCATCCCTCCCTCACAACACAGAAGTACATCTCACTGCTAGCAACCTAGTAATTTTTTTTCTGACTACATTATTGAACATTAAGTTCCCATTGTATTTTGCTTTGGAATGTACCCCATCAGGCAGGGAAAACAACCCCAAGTGCTACTGCACAGTCTAGGGGAAGATGAGTGGAATTCCAAAACGGCTTTTCCACTACTTGCTGTAGGATCTTGGGCAAATTACTGAAGTCTCTATTGTCTCAAACAGGTATATCAATAGTCCCTACCTTACATTTTGTCCAAAATGAAGGAGATAGATCACATGTAAAATATTTACCACCAACCTGGTGTAAGTAAGCTCTCAGGAATATTAGCTATGATGGTATTGTTTTACTTTTATTGATAAAACACTTGGGTATTTCTCATAAGGGATCAAAGATGAATGGACAATTTGGGGCAGTGGCCCTCATCACTGAGCACAATCTGTCAGGCACTGGCTACTCTGACACACCCCATCTCACCATCTTTTTTTTTTTTTTTTTTTTAAGTTCAGGTTCGAAACAATAGCCAGTTATTGGAATCAAGCCAGGAGTGGGGTCAGTGTGGTTGGCACCTCTCAACTGACTGGGAGACAAAAGGTCAGTCTCTCCATTAAAGTGCTGAGCTGAGCCCTATCTGACCAGCCAGCCAAGATAGGTCCAGAGAGGAACTCCACCCTGGCATCATCCCTCCTTTTCTGCAGGAGAAGGCCCAACAGCCATGGAAGTCCTAACCATGAATCTACTCTTGCACTAACGGGAGGGGACACAAATGGGAGGGTGTGCCGGATTTCCTGTCTGAGACCTGGATCCAAGTCAAGGGCTTTTCTTTTAAGGTTCTCAATGTAAAGAAAGCTTTCTTTGTACTCTGTGTTGGAGAGGTTCTATATGGGTTCTTCCTACTGCCAGAACAGTAATGGTAGGTTGTCTGTTGATAGCTCAATAACATTCCCCATCTTATCTACTCTCCCCCAAGCTGTGAGAGCTGAAAACTTGAGAACTGGAATACTCCAGCATTCCGTTGCCAGGGTTCTGTGGTAGAACCCACTAATCAGAGGTACTTACATAAGATGTAGAAAGCATAAAATACGTGGAGACCATTGTATCGCTCCTCTGGCAGCGAAGAGCAGACATGTGGCTTTAGTAGATGCGAGGTATTTCAGAAGTCTGCACTCTCCTCTGTGAATCCGCTACAGTTGGCTGTGGTCGTTGCTAGTTCCCTCTGGCTGCTGTGATGTCCTACTTCTGAGACCTAAAGTAAATCTGAGCCCCAGCCATAACTTCTTCCCTTGATATTTGCTCCTTCAGCCACTTCCGATTGTTCAGTAAGTATTGAATATCCTGGATTAAACCCCGTCCTGCTTAAGCAGAAATACCAATGCTTTCCTGACCAGTAGAAAATGCCAGGCTTGAAAAGTCTTATTGAGAACTTAGATTGAGAATTTAGAACTTTGTCTTTTTCCTGCATTCCTGAATGTTCACTGAGGAAATCCAGGCAATTTGATGACCTTTGAGTCTTATTTCTGCCCTAATGACCCCAAACTCTTCTTTAGTAAAAACAGAAAAAAACAGATTTTCCTGCCCAAAGATATATACCATGCTTTCTATCAATTTAAAACATCTTTTAAAAATGTAAGTACCTACTGAGAAACTAATGCTCCATAAATTCTTTGATAATCACCTTATCTAACCCATAACTAATACCATTTCAGGAAAAAGCTTATTTAATTTTATGCATAATGAGCATTATAAATGCATTAACAGTTATCAAAATGAAAGAAAAAGCATGCCTATATTTTCAGGAAACTGATAAACAAGTTGTTCTGATTTTTTGTTCCCTGCTTGCTTATCCATATGCATATGTAATTTACATAGTACTAATTATTGTAAAAACACAATTTTATTATTATTTTTTATTTTAGTTTAGTTTAGCTTTTAAAAGAACTTTTTATTATGGGAGATTTTATACATATAGAAAAATAGATAAAATAGTATAGCAAACCCCAATATACACATTTTTTAGCTTTAATAATTATTTATTTCTGTCCAATTGTGTTTTATATTCTATATGCTCCCCATTTCCTTTCCTAGATTATTTTATTTTTACTTTTTTTTTTATTTTTAGACTTACTGCGGTTAAAAAGAATCACATAGGTTCCAGGTGTACAATTTTACAGCGCATTATTTATGTGTTGCATTGTGTGCTCACCACCCATTGTGAGTTTTCTTCTCACCACCATATATTTAGCCCCCCTTCCTTCCTCTCCCACCCCCTCCCCACTTGCCTCCAGGTAACCACTAAACTACTGACTGTGTCCATGAGTTTTTGTTTGTTTACTTTGTTTTGTTTATTCTTTGTTGCTTTCAGTTTTATATTCTGCATATGAGTGAAGTTATATGGTTCTTATTTTCTTCTGTCTGACTTACTTTGCTTAGCATGATGATCTCCAGGTCCATCCATTTTGTCGCAAATGGCAATATTTCATCTTTTCTTGTAGCTGAGTAATATTCCATTGTGTATATGTACCATAGCTTCTTTATCCAGTCATCTGTCACAGGGCACTTTGGTTGTTTCCATGACTTGGCTACTGTGAACAGCACTGTGATGAACAATGGAGTACATTGTGGACTAAGGTAAAAACACATTTTTATATTCTGCTTTTTGCACTTAACTGTACATTAATAAAATTGTTGTCTTGTTATATAGACTTCCTGTCACATTTAATTACTTCATAATATTTAATTGAATAAATTTATTACAATTTACTAACTTTTTCCCTCATGGCTAAATATTTAGGCAGATTCTAATTATTTTATTAGCGTGCTTAATGCTTCAACAAACATCTTTTTGCTTCTGTTGATTAATCTCCTTAGGACAAATTCCCACGAGTGGAATTTCTAGGCCAGGAAGCCTAATTGATACCCTTGGAATGGATTTCTACTCTTATCTCACCTAACACATCGTTTTTATGCTTGATTAGTTACTTGAATGGGATAGAGGGAAAAAGGGAGAAGTGATTAGAGATCCTGGGGTTCTAAAGTCAAGTTGACTTAAATAGGGGAGACTTTGAGCCACCAGATAGCTGTGTGAGGAGAAATGGTCCTGAAAGATTGGGGAGAAAGATTCTAGGACTGAATTAGTCAGAAGGAGCTCACTGTAGCCACAAATAGCCCAAGTTGTAATATAATGAGGAGGTGTATTTCTTACTTAGCGATAGGCAGGGCGCGGGACCTCCGGAGTTGTTAAGGCTATTTCATCCTGAGGCTCACACTGCTAGGGCCCCTGGTGTCCTCTCCACACAGCCAGCGGACGGAGAGAGTGAGTACAGTAGTCCCTCCTTGTCTGCAGGTTCCCTTCCCACAGTTTCAGTTACCTGTGGTCAACCTTGATCCAAAAATATTAAATGGAAAATTCTAGAAATAAACAATTCGTGTTTTAAATTGCCCGCATTCTGAGGAGTGTGATGGTATCTCAGGGATCCTGCTTCATCCCGTCCAGGACCTGAATCATCTCTTTGTCTATAGCAGGGGTTCTCAGCCTGGGGGGTCGCGACCCCTTTGGGGGGCTAACGACCCTTTCACAGGGGTCGCCTAAGACCATCAGAAAACACATATCAGATATGTACATGATGATTCATAACAGGAGCAAAATGACAGTTATGAAGTAGCAACAAAAATAATTGTATGGGGGTCACCACACCATGAGGAGCTGTATTACAGGGTCGTGGCCTTAGGAAGGCTGAGAACCACTGGTCTAGTCTCCATGAGAGACTCCTCCGTTAGTCATTTAGTAGCCCTCTCAGGCAGCAGATAGTTCGTCAAGGTATCGTAGTGCCTGTGTTCAAGTAACCCTTCCTTTACTTAATAATGGCACCAAAGCACAAGGGTAGTGATGCGGCAACTAGTATGTGCCAAGGAGAAGTCATAATACACTTGTGTGTATCGTCAGTAGGTCAACAGTAGCTTAGCCTATCATTACGATGAATGCCTACAGCATTCACTCACCTCACTTCATCTCATCACACAGGCACTGTACTGACACCAGGAGAAGCAGGGCAAGGGGAGGGGCTGAGCACCTCTTCTGTGCCCTGCCAACTGTTTGGGGTGCCTGATGGACATCTTGAGCTGCCGATGGGAGGAGGTTGCCTGGAGCAACTGTAAACCAGTGATGAGGCAGGTGCTGCTGGCTGGTGGGCGAGATGGAGGAAAAGACCCTCCTACTCCTTTGCTGAAGCATGGCTACTGGGGAGGGTGCAGACCTGCCGATCTAAGATAGAGATTGGCTGGAAAGTTAGATGCTTCCAAAGCAAATGGAATCAGCAGCCCGGAGACTTAAATGGAAGGAGGGTGGAGACTGCCTCATTTTGGCTATTGGGAAGCGGCTGAGGCTGCACGCTAGGTGCAGTAGAGCAGCTCTGGCACCTGTCCTGGTGCCCTGACCGCTGGAGGAGGTAGGTGATTGGGCAGGGGTGAGGGGCCCATGTACACCCAGTGCTGGGATTGCTGGGCTGGCGAGGAGAGATGCTCTTTTGCGCTGCTTCGGAGATCTGCCTGGAGGATCATGCTTGGGCACCTGTGTTCTCCAAGGGAGGGTATCTTTAAAAAAAAATGGGAAAGGAACTGTGGGTGCAGCCTGGGACTTGTCTGACTTGGCAGAGGGTGACAGGGTTATTTTTGTTTGGGTGTTTAGAGAGAACAGGGCTCTGAGTTAGAAGTCTGCCATTTCTTCCAAAATTGTGAATCTTGGAAGAAAGACTCCTTTCCTTTTTCACCAAACCTCTGTCCCCAGAATTCGCCTGTGGGCCGGACAGCAGGGCCCACTTGCTGTTTGATAACAGTATCATCTCACATCATCATCATAAGAAGGGTGATTACAGTACAATAAGAAATTTTGAGAGAGAGAGAGACCACATTCATATAACCTTTTTTTACAGTATATTGTTATACTTGTTCTATTTTATTAGTTACTGTTGTTAGTCTCTTACTATGCCTAACCTATAAACTAAACTTCATTGTAGATATGTGTGTAGGGGAGAAACATAGTATATATGGGATTTGGTAAGATCCAAGGTTTCAGGCATTCACGGGGGGTCTTGAAATGGACCCTGAGGATAGAGGGGACTACTGTATCACATATGGGAGATTTTATGGGTCAGGCATGTAAGTAGTCTCCATCACTTCTGCTCATATTGCATTGTCCAGAGCCCAAGTTCCAAGTCATCACTTAACTGCAAAGGGAAGCATAGTTTAGGTGTATACTCAGGAGCAAGAGGGAAGTGTGGGTGCCGCTGTGCGCAGGCACATCCCTGCCGGTCTTTTTAAAAATTTAGCCAATCAAGCCTGAGAACAGGAAGGCTCTTGCAGTGGAAAGACAAGGAGCTCTGCTGTTTGCACACACTTTGCATGCAAAGTAATGCCAAGAGAATGTGCCTTTCCAGATTCTGGCAGTTTTAAGTCACAGCTGCAGGGTCACACAATTCCTGGGATTTTCACACACTCCCCTCCAATGAACCCAGAAAGAAAGGCAAAGGCAGCCACTTTACTTTATCTGGATTTCAGGGGTGGTGGACACTAGTAATATTACTTGTTAACCACCTTTCCTTTCCCCTTACCATCTGGTTCTCAGAGAGTAGGCAGTGAAGGGAGCTATGAGCAGAAGGAAAAGTTGGTCCAGTCCATTGTCAGCTGCATCAGACAAAGCCATCAGAAAAGGAATAGAACAGAAGGGACTTGGCTGCTGAGGCCCATTAACAGATGTCCTTAAGTTAAGGAGGAAAGGAATGCAAAAGAAGAAACTGGCCTGTTGAGGGACCCCATTACATTCCCCTAAATTAAAGAGAAAAAGTCCTCAAGTCCTAGGCTTGAGGCCAATTTTCTTCTCTTTCCCTCTTTATTATTATTTCTTTCTCCTTTCTCTTTTCCAGTTCTCGAGAACCCACGAAGGAAGAAGTATCTCGGAACTGATGACTCGTGGTCGTGGCCACTCTCCGGCAGAGCCCGAAGCCCAGCACACGCCCTGGAGGCCTCCTTTCAGCCTGCATGGCATTTAGACTCCTTTTTTCTCTCGGGGCTCTCTCAGATCTTAGCTCAGCCCCCCACCCTTCCTCCCTAAGGGGAGCCAGTAGCTACCCTAACTGTCTGCTGTGTCTCTGGGACTGCTTTCCACACGCCCTCTCTTCCCCTGATAGGAATCGTACAGGCTGCCGGGAGTCGGTTTCTTCCACGTTACCTCCACCTTTCCTGTCCGGGATCAGGCCACTCCAGCGTCTTGCGTTGCCTCTGCAACTAAAATAACAAGCTCGCTCTCTTCCGGGAGCCTAGCGCTCGGCCGCTGGCCCGATCGCCCCTAACGTGCTGGGACTAAGGTGCCCAACCCCGCGCCTGAGCGGTACGTGGCTGCGGCGGCGTCCTGCCGGGAAGCCAGGCGCCGGGGCGCGCCCCCCGACGCTTTGCCTCGGCGCACACTGTCCGCGCACTCATGCATTCGGCACCTGTCTAAGCCCCAACACATGCGTGGGGGTACCCTGAGAGTCGCCGTCGGAATGGCCTTCACCAAGGCGCGACCCGCTCGGCTAAGCCTCCCTGGGAACAGCCCGGTGGGGCCGGGGACGGGGGAGACAAGACCCCGCCCCGCAGGGGGAAGCCCGTCTCGCGCGCAGCGCGCAGCGCGCCGCCCACCCGCTCAGACAGCCGGAGGCGCCTGCGGCCAGTTCACGCTCCGCGCCGGCCCTGCCTGCGCGCACCGCAGAGGTGGCGCTGCCGGAAGCCTCCCCCAGGCACAGCCGCCCCACAGCGCCGAGGCCTCGGCGGGAGCTGCCCCAGCAGGGATCCGAGAGGGAACAAGCCCCGGGGCCCTGGGCAGCACAGGGCAAGAGCTCGCGCGCTCTCTCTCCCAGTGCAAGTGTGTGTGATGCTGGGACGATGAAGAGAGGTGACAGGAATGGCTTATGTGTGCTTATTTAGACGCACTTGACTTTATTCCCAGCTCCCCGGGACAAACCTTGCTTCTCTTGCCTTTTCGAAACAGCACTCTCCATGTCTACAAAGCGATGCGGTGCCTCTGGGGGCGGCACTATAAGCCTAGACCTCCCACTTGCTCACTCTTTCTGTCCCACTGGCCTGTTTTTTTTCCTGCTGTGTCTGTACAACCTCCATTTGCTCTGTTGTCCTGTGTGTCTGAGGGTTCCTGGTTTTGTGTAAATTGTGGCCTTTGGGGTTAGAATCCCTGTGACCACCGTCAAATCCAGGTGTAATTTATGTGTCCTGGATGGGCGAAACTCGACCCAGTATCCAGAAGCAGTGTCTGTGTGTCTGTCTATAATATCCGCGGTTTTTTTCTTGCTGTGTGTGGCCAGCAATTCTAAGATCAGCAGTGGGAGGTTGGTCCCAACTAAAAGTCCATTAGACAGGATATTAAATGAGTGGCAAACTTACAGTTTTGGACTACTAACAAAGGAAAATTCGTGCTCTGTTATCATGCTGCTTGGCCTCTGTATGCATGTCTTAGATTCTGAGGAGAGCTATTACAGCTTCCCAATAGGTTTTTTTGAACTGTTATACTATTTTGCAGTTAGAACTGTTTTTGTTAAAGGATCAAAAATGGGACGAGGTCCCTTATGTGCAAGTTTTTATGATGTTATGTAGTAAAAATTCTTAAACAGGTGACTAAACTGATAGTTCAGTGAACAGGGGAATCCACCCGAATCTTGGTTCACTTATAATCAGACACTAACTCTGTCTTCAGAAACTTGGTAAATGCAAAAGTCTTGTAAGTTTTTTTCTCACTCTAGTAACTTTCAAGGTCTTGCAGAAAGCAAAATATAAATAAGGCTCTGCCTGCGGCAGTGGGCAGGAATGTAAAACAGCCACTGTTTGCTGAGGCAGAGACGACTAAAGAAAAAGCAAAAGAGGCACCTTTAAAATCAAACCTTCAAGCCAGCTTTTTTAGCCTTCTTAAAACTTCAGGGGACAATAAAAGACCTTACATCCTCTTTAAAATTGCTAATAGTTCTTTGTGTTTATAGATTTCCTAGTTAGTAGTCTGTAAAAATTAAGGTTTTGAGAATTGTGGAAGCTAATTAATATGAAAGGAAACCTGTGTTTTAAGAAGGTATAAAGTATGGAAGTACATTTTTGAAGAAAATTGAAAGAAAATAGTTTGTCATAAAGATGGTTATTTCAGAATGAGTAGGAGACAAACTGAAAGCAACTAAGAAAGTTGTAGAAGGTTTGTGAAGAGAAAATCTTGAGAAAGTTTTGACATGTAGTTAAACTAAATGAACTTAAAATCCCTCTGACCTGTTACATCCCTGATGAGAAGGCTCAGGTCCTAAGGAAGGCCAAGGAAATTTGTTTCAATGTCTTTAGCAGCTGAGACAGGGAAAGCGAGGAAGGAAGGAACAGTGAGACCAGAAATGAGACCAGAGGTGAGGCCAGACTTTGGCCACAGTTTCAGAGAGACCAAGGCTGACGCCACCTCAGGGCCACCCTGGAAACCCCAGAAAAAGAACACCAGGTAAAGAAGCCTGCTTTAAGTGTGAAAGGCCAGACCTCTGAAACAAGGAGCACCCCAATCCTCCAAAGCCGCTGTGCCCCCTATGCAAACTAAAAGGTCACAGGAGGAGGGATGTTCCCTGTTCTGAAGGGAGCAGGGACCAACTTCCTCTCTGCAAATGGCTGTGATCAACTGACAGGGTCTAAAATAAGCAGCAGTTCCCAACAAGAAGATTACCACTATAACAGGGGAAGTACCATGGGTGACCCTTGATGTGGCAGGTAAGCTGGTTAATTTCCTGATTGATATTAGGAGACATTTACTCTGTCTTAGCCACTCACTCTGGACCTATTTCACTTTTTTTATTGTTAAGTTTATTGGGGCTAGCAAGAATTACATAGGTTCCAGGTGTACAATTCTACAGTGCATCGTCTATGTGTTGCATTGTGTGCTCACCACCCAGAGTCAGCTCTCTTTCCATCACCATATATTTGACTCCCTCCTCCTCCTCTCCTACCCCCTCCCCTTACCCTCAGGTAACCACTAAACTATTGACTGTGTCCATGAGTTTTTCTTTGTTGCTTTCAGTTTTATATTCCACATATGAGCAAAGTCAGATGGTTCTTTGTTTTTTCTGTCTGGCTTATTTCGCTAAGCATGATGATCTCCAGGTCCATCCGTTTTGTTGCAAATGGCAGTATTTCATCTTTTCTCATAGCTGAGTAATACTCCATTGTGTGTATGTACCACAGCTTCTTTATCCAGTCATCTGTCACAGGGCACTTTAGTTGTTTCTATGACTTGGCCACCAAGAACAGCACTGTGATATGCAATGGGGTACATAAATGTTTGTGGACTAAGGTTTTCAAATTTTGAGGGTAGAT
The DNA here is from genome assembly GCA_004026885.1 of Lyroderma lyra. NCBI lineage: Eukaryota > Metazoa > Chordata > Mammalia > Chiroptera > Megadermatidae > Lyroderma > Lyroderma lyra. Next base: position 28,541 of record PVJL010012295.1, read on the forward strand.
CCCCAGAAGAGGGAATGCTAGGTCATATGGTAACCCCATTCCCAATTTTCTGAGGACCCTCCACACCATCTTCCATAGCAGTTGTACCAGTTTGCACTCCCACCAGCAGTGTACCAGAGTTCCTTTTTCTCCACATCCTCTCCAGCACTTGTTATTCCTTGTCTTGTTGATAACAGCCATTCTCACAGGTGTGAGGAGGTATCTCATTGTGGTTTTGATTTGCATTTCCCTGATAGCTAATGAGGATGAGCATTTTTTCATATATCTGTTGGCCATTTGTATGTCTTCATGGGTAAAGTGTCTGTTTAGGTCCTCTGCCCACTTTTTAATTGAATTGTTTGTTTTTTTGTTGTTGAGTCATGTCATATGAGTCCTTTATATATTTTAAATATCAGTCTATTATCAGAGGCATTGTTTGCAAATATTTTCTCCCATTTGGTTGGTTGTCTCTTTGCTTTGTTGATGGTTTCTTTTGCTGTGCAGAAGCTTTTTAATTTGATATAGTCCCATTCATTTATTTTTGCTTTTACTTCCTTCGATTGGCGATCAGGTTCATGAAGTCCTCCATGAACCTGAAGTCTGTAAGTTTACTACTGATATTTTCTTCTATACAGTTTATTGTTTCAGGCCTTATGTAGAGGTCTTTAATCCATTTTGAGTTAATTTTGGTGTACAGTGACAGTTCGCACTTCAGATTCATTCTTTTGCATATGGTTTCCAATTTTCCCAGCACCATTTATGGAAGAGGTTTTCTTTTCCCCATTGTATATTTTCTGCTCTTTTATCAAAAATTACTTGTCCATAAATTTGTGGGTTTATTTCTGGGTTTTCAATCTATACCATTGGTCTGTGTGTCTCTTTTTCTGCCAACCCCAAGCTGTTTTGATTATTGACACTTTGTAGTACAAATTGAAATCGGGGAGTGTGATGCCTCCAGACTTATTCTTTTTATGTAGAATTACCTTGGCTATTTGAGGTCTTTTGTGGTTCCATACGAATTTGATAATATTTTTTATCTATTTCTTAAAAGAATGTCTGTGGGATTTTGATGGGAATTGCATTAAAACTGTATATTGCTTTGGGTAATATGGCTATTTTAATAATGTTGAGTCTTCTGATCCATGAGCATGGAGTATCTTTCCATTTCTTTGTGTCCTCTTCAATTTCTTTTAATAGTGTCTTATAGTTTTCAGTATATAAGTCTGCCATGTTCTTTGTTAAGTTAATTCCCAGTTATTTTATTCTTTTTGTTGCAGTCATGAAAGGTATTGATTCTCTCATTTTTTTTCTAGTTTCGTTGTTGGTATATAGATGTGCAATTGATTTTTGTACATTGATTTTGTATCCTGCAACTTTACTGTATTCGTTTATTGTTTCTAATAGTTTGCTGGTGGAGTCTTTGGAATTTTCTATATAAAGGATCATGTTATCTGCAAATAGTGACAGTTTGATTCTCTCTTAATTTTTATTTCTTTTATTCCTGTCTCTTGCCTGATTGCTGTGGCTAGGACTTCCAGTACAATGTAGAATAGCAGTGGTGACAGAGGGCATCTCTGCCTTGTTCCTGATGTTAGGGGAATAGCCTCCACTTTTTCCTCATTCAGTATGATATTAGCTGAGGGTTTGTCATATGTGGCCTTTAATTATGTGAGGTACTTTCCTTCTATGCCCACTTTATTCAGTGTTTTGATCATAAATGGATACCATATCTTGTCAAATGCTTTTTCTGCATCAATTGATAAAATCATGTGTCTTTTATTTTTTATTTTGTTTATGTGGTGTATCACATTAAATGATGTGCATATGTTGAACCATCCTTGTGCTCCTGGGATGAATCCCATTTGATCATGATGTATAATCATTTTGATGCATTATTGTATTCTATTTCCTAATATTTTGTTTAGGATTTTTGCATCTGTGTTCATTGGAGATATTGGTCTATAGTTTTTTGTTTTTTTTTTTTTTGTATTATCCTTACCAGGCTTTTATTATTAGGATAATGTTGGCCTCATGGAATGAGTTGGAAAGTATTTCCTCATCTTCAATTTTTTGGAAGAGACTGAGGAAGATAGGTGTTAATTCTTCTTTGAATGCTTGGTAAAACTCATTAGTGAGACCATCTGGTGCCGGGCTTTTGCCTTTGGGGAGGTTTTGGATAATTGTTTCAATTTCTTTACTATTGATTGGTCCATTTAGATTATCCAGTTCTTGGTTCAGTCTAGGTAGACTATATGTTTCTAGAAACTTGTCTATTTCTTCTAAATTTGGTGCCATAAAGCCCTTCATAATATTTTCTTATGATCCTTTGTATTTCTGTGGTATCAGTGGTAATTTCTCCCTTTTCATTTCTAATTTTGATTATTTGTGTCTTTTCTTTTTGTCCTTTGGTTAGCCTAGCCAGGGGTTTGTCAATTTTAGTGATTTTTTCCCAAAGCATCAGCTGTTTGTTGCATTAGTTTTTCCTATTGTTTTTCTATTCTCAATTTCCTTTAGTTCTCTAATTTTCATTATTTCTTTCCTTCTTCTGACTTTGGTTTTTTCTGTTCTTCTTTTTCTAGTTTTTTAAGATGGGATGTTAGGATGTATACTTGTGATTTTTCATATTTCTTTCGACAGGCCTGTAATGATATAAATACTTTTGCTGCATGCCAATAATTTTGATATGTTGTATTTTCATTGTCATTAGTTTCCATGCATTTTTAATTTCTTCATTTATTTCTTCTTTGATCCAGTCATTTTTAATAAGATATTGTTTAATTTTGATGTATATATTACTTTTGTCTGCTTTCTTTTTGCAGTTGATCTTCAACTTCAAAGCTTTGTAGTCTGAGAATACACTTGATATGATTTCAATCTTCTTGAATTTGCTGAGGCTAGTTTTGTGTCCCAGCATATGGTCTATCCTTGAGAATGTTCCATGTGCACTAGAAAAAAAGGTACAGTCTTGTGTTGTAGGATGGAATGTCCTGTAAATGTCAATTATGTCCAATTGCTATAATGTATCATTTAAAACTGATATTTCCTTATTTATTTTTGTTTGGATGATCTGTCCATGGCTGTCAAGGGGGTGTTTAAATCCCCTAGTATAATTGTGTTTTTGTTAGTTTCTCCTTTTTAGTTCTGTTAGTAGTTGCTTTTTTAATTTTGGTGCTTCCTGATTGGGGGCATGTATATTAATGAGTGTCATGTCTTCTTGCTGTTTTATTGTCCCCTTTATCATTATGAAATGTCCATCTTTGTCTCTTATTACCTTTTTTTATCCTGAAGTCTGTTTTGTCAGATATCAGTATGGCAACTCCTGCTTTTCTCTGGGTGCCATTTGCTTGGGGTACTGTTTTCCACCCTTTTACTCTGAGTCTGTGTTTGTCTTGTGGCTGAGGTGTGTCTCTTGGAGACAGCATATGGAGAGTTTTGTTTTTTAATCTAGTCTGCTACTCTGTTCCTTTTTATTGGTGAGTTCAGTCCATTTACATTTAGGGCAATGATTGATATATAAGGATTTCCTATGGCCACTACTTCCTCCCTTTTTATTTTTTTGTTGTCCCAACTCTTCCCCATTTATTTTGATTTTTTTTTTTTTTTTTTTTGTTTCAGGTCAAATAGCTTCCTTCAGTATTTCATGAAATGCCAAATTTGTGCTAGAGAATTCCCTCAGCTTCTGTATGTCTGAAAAGGTCTGTATTCCTCCTTCATATCTAAAGGATCACTTTGCTGGATAGATTATTATTGGCTGGTAGTTTCTTTCTTTTAATATTTTGAATATTTGATTCTACTTACTTTTGGCTTGTAGAGTTTCTGCTGAGAAGTCTGATAATAGCCTGATGGGCTTTCCTTTAAAGGTTATAGTCCCTGCCCCCTCCCCCCCACCCCCTGGCTGCCTTGAGAATTCTCTCTTTGTCTTTGATTTTTGACATCTTTAGTATAATTTGCCTTGGAGAAGATCTGCTGGAGTGCAGGCACCTAAGGGTACTGTTTTCTTCTTGAATTTGGGGTTCCAGATCTTTCCATAGATTTAGAAAGTTCTAGTCTACTATTTGTTTGAGTAAGCTCTCTGTAGAATTCTGTTCTGTACCTTCTGGTATACTATGATTCTAATGCCGTCAGACAGTTCTCATAGAGTTCTTTCATTTCTTTTGACTCTGAAGTCCCTCTCTTCTTCTTTCTGTGTTGTTTCCATGTTCCAATCTTCAATATCACTAATTCTTTCCTCTATTTCATTGGCCCTGTTTCCTATGGTAGTTAGTTAATTTGTCAGTTGTTTTATTCCATTATTTATCTCTAGAATATCTATTTGATTCCTTTTTATAGTTTCAGTTTCTTTATTTAAATGTTCCTTTTGTTCACAATTTCTTGTCTGAGATCATTTATCTGTGTCTGGGTACTTTACCAACATTCTTTCAACTCTCTGAGTGTCTTAAGAACTGCAGTCTTGAATTTTGTGTCACTTAGATCATATATTTCCAGATCTATAAGTTCCTTTTCTGGAGATTTTTTCATTTTCTTTCTGAGCAGCTTTGAATCCTAAGGTACTCATTGTATTTGATATGTTTGTTTTCCTGGGCATGAGGACTTTTTCCCTCACAGATATGGAGAGGTCTTTCTTTCTTTTCCCAGTTGGTGTCTCTTTAGCATCTTACAATATTTTCTCTTGGTTATTTAATCTCCTATCCCTGAAGCTTTCCTGCAAGGTGGGTTTCTTTTCTTTTGACCTAGTCACCTTGGTCTTGATGTGCCTCCTGTTTTGGAAAATATGATGCATGATGGTATGTTATGCCTCTGAGATCAGTGCAGGGAAAAGCTGCTGTGCCTGTGTTTTGGAGTTTCCCTGAGCCCTACTATTGGTTTACATGGGCATGGGGTTTGTTAAAAAGGGCACAGGTGGGAGTTCCCTGGTGGTGTAGTGGCTTACGGCTTCAGCGTTGGCACTGTCAGCACTGCGGTCTGGGTTCGATTCCCAGTCAGGGAGCTACCCACATACCAAAAAGCAAAAAAAAAAAAAAAAAAAAAAAAAAAAAAAAAAAAAAAAAAAGGGCACAGGGTTTCGATTTTTTTTTTTTTTTTGCCTTTTTTTCTTTTTCACCTGGCTATAATGCAGACAGTAGGTGAAATTGGGGTGGGGGGGATAGTGAACTTTGGGAGAGAATTAGTGGATGCAGCCAGGCTTAGTGTCTGTGGTTTCTGCCTGGGGGTGGGGGCAGTGTGGTTGATAGCTGCTTTGTTTCCTACAGTTCCTGACCCCTCTGCAAAACAAGCCTGTTCATCAGGGATGCCTAGGTGGGCCTGGATTGGGCCAGGAACATGCTGCTGGTTCAGCCTTTCTCCTTTCTCCTGAGCCCACTTTTCAGCCAGGACTGTTTTTTTCTGTTCAGCATTCCCATAGCAGCTGACTCTCAGTTTCAAACTCACCCAGATTCGATTTGTGGTTGCGATGCTGCTCTGCAGCTGGGGCCCTAATCCTAGGGCAGCTTAGATCCTTTGTGCAGCCTCTAACCCTCCCTGGGGTGTGGCACTCTGGTTGGGGCTTTAGCGTGTTGCCACTTGGTTAGAGTTTCAACTTGCCCATGGTCTCACAGGGTTTCACCCACTCATGCCTCTGCTTGTTGCCTCTCGGCCTCCAACCCACCTGGGATCATGTTGCTCTTCAGCCATGTTGCCTGGCTTCCACTTCATTACTTTTGCCAACCTGGGGTCCCATTCTGCAGCCCAGTCTCTGTTCTGCTCCCTTCCCTCTCTCCTATTTGCCCTTCTTTCTCTGACTGTCAAGTGTTTTCTTGCGATGTGTGGATCTCTCAGCTGAGGCTGTGCCACTCAGAGTTTCTCACATTGGATCCCAGTTCAATTGTATTTTTCAGGAGAGGTTTCAAAGAGCTTCTCTCTCGCTGCCATCTCAGGTCCTCCTCTCACTCTGGACCTACTTCCTCTAAAACCTGTTCTGTTGTAGAAATAGATTTGGGTTCATACTCAGATTCTTGCCGGTGGCATATACCTTAGAGAAAGTGTATAAGAAGCCAATCAGACTTTAAAAAGGAAGTACTCTACATATAGCTAGCAAGGTACACTTAGTGGGACAGGACAAAGACAAGACTGGGGATTCACACCTCCCAAAAATAGGGAGGGGGAAGGCAGAGGGCTCTTCTTGGCAAATCTCAGGTAAACTATGCATAATTCTGTAGTTTGGGGGAACAAGTGAAACCAAAAGCCCATGGTGAGTTGTACATAAGTTCATGGGTTCAAGGCATGGGCACCAGCCCATGCTAGGGTCTGAGGCAGAGGATGCTTTGCCTCAGAAAGCCTTCAGAGATGGGAATTGAGGGGATGCCCTATTTCCTGCATCTCACTCTGTCTTTTCTCATAGCAGAACTTGGTCCCTTAACAGTCCCCAATCAGTTGTATTCTACTAAATTGTAGCAAGTTTGATCCTCAGACACTAAAAAAGAAGAGACTAAGCTGGCTAAAGAATGGGAGTTTATAGTACCGTTTTACTATTAGATCACTTCTGTCACAAATTGGAAAAATGGACAGAAATGCCATATATTCAGGTCTTTATGGCTCTCAGAGACAATTCTTATTTCTGCTGCTCCTGCAAGATAGATCTCTCAGTTCAGGAGCTCACTCTTACCTTTTACCCCTTTGGAAAGAAGTTAATGTTATTACAGGACAAACTCGAAGACAAAAAGAGAGACAATTACAGAGGCTGCCATCCACTTTGCAGATGATCTCTATAGGACTAATCTTAATTATCCTATAGAGACCATAGTGGTGCCCAATATTGATCCCAACTGGGACAATAACTCCAGAGAAGGTACCTGGCTATAAAATCACTTGGTCCTTTGTTCAATAGAGGGCTTGAGGCAAAGTAAAAGTAAGCCAACTAACTACCCCATGGTGGCTGCTATAAGTCAGGGCCCCTTTGTAAAACCCCAAGGTTTTTCTTAAAAGACTCAGGGAAACTCTTACTAAATGCTGACACGCTAAGGGAAATCCATGCCCAAGGATCGGTTCATTGCCCAGTCTGTCCCAGACATCAGGAGACAATTACAAAAGCTAGCACTAGGACCCAGCACTGTGTTAGGGGAACTTCTTAAGATTGCCTCTTCAGTCTTGTACAATCAGGACAAAGAAGAGAAAGGAAAGTTCTGGGAGAGAGAATGGGAAAAGGAAAAGCAAAAGAACAGGAGGCAACTCAACTTCTGGCTGCTTCAGAAGTCTGACAGCCCCCTTTGAGTCTCCCAGGAAATAAAACCCCAGGAAAATGCCACAACTATGGGAACCCTAGACACCGGAAAATGAATACATGGAAAAGAAGAAAGGTTGGACACCATGCCCCAAATGCAGCGAGTTCAGCCAGTGGGGAAAAGACTGCCCAGAGGACTGAAGGGCCCCCTGGTCGGATGTGCAGCCTATCATGGCCTTGAACTGAAGGGGCCCAATGCTCTGTCCAGCTCCCCAAATCAACATTTCCATCAAGGGGACTGAACCCAGAGTGGCTTTGAATGTGATTGGTAGTACCGCAAACTTTTTTATTTGATACAGGAGCCACCTATTCTGTACTCAACTCTTTTTCCAGTTCTCTCTCTCTCTCTCTCTCTCTCTCTCTCTCTCTCTCTCTCTCTCCCCTCTCTCTCTCTCTCTCTCTCTCTCTCTCTCTCTCTCAAATCTCGCCCAATAGTTTCAACAGAAGGACAGCCCAACAGCTCAACTGAGCCCCACCTGGAAGGGCCCTCTTACTGTACTGGTTTCCACCCCTACAGCTGTCAAGGTGCCAGGAGTGCCTGGATGGATACATCAGTCCTGGCTCAACACTTGAAGGCTAAAAAAGGGAGAAGACTTACCAACTGGGTCCTAGTACACCTGCAAGCCACTGGAAAAATCTCAGACTAATTAAAAAGTTATCCGATGAGTGCCAATAGCTAACCCCCGACAAGTAGAAATATTAGTCATTCTTACTCTAAGAGAAGTCTTCACCTATCTACCCCGATATCTCACTAAGTCTTACTTAATCATCAATATGATATTAATTCTCTTAGTTCTATTACTTTCCCAGCCCCTTTTGGGAATGGAAAACTTGACACCCTTGTAAATCAAAATGGCTCCATTGCTTTGCAAAAGAAAGCCCAATGGCCAAATCAATCTGCCAAGCAATAAGAGATGTTCTGCCTCCCATGACTTGGCTTCTATCCTTATTTTGGCCTTTAATTTGTGTATTACCCCTACTAATATTTAGCCCATGTCTCTTTAAACCTTGTCAAGTTTGTCTCCTCCAGGTTACAACAGTTCCACCTTAAAATGACAGCTCTCCAGGGATTCCAATCTATCTCTGGAGATAGAGGCCCCAAATCTGCATGAATGTCCCCCTAACAATGCTGATTGCAGCCTCTACCTCCCACCTGCCTAAGGGCTAAGGACAACATCATCTTCCTCAGTCCTGCTTCCCAGAACCATGTTATGACGTAGCTTTGGTTCTTCCAGAAGGGTTACACAGAAAAGAAAGGGGGTTAACTTACACCTATAGATAGGAAACCCCCAAAAACAATGTAAAGAGGGGCTGCCTCCCTCTTGAGTCAGCCTGCTCCATTTCTTGGAGTGCACATTCTTTACTAATAAACTCAGCTATCTTGTGCTTTCACAAACTCTGTCTCTTGACTAAATTCTTTCCTTCAAGAAGACAAGGACCAAGAAAAAAAATTACCATTGCACGGTAACAGTTCCTTCAGTTCTTAAGCTTCACCAGTTGATTCTGTTCTCAGATTGTTTTTTTTTTTTCTATTTAAGGTTTTTCCAGTTTTACTGAGAAATAATCGACAGACACTGCTTTTGAAGTCTAAGGTGTACAGCGTAGTTTGATTTGCATGGATTGTGAAATAATTACCACAATATCTTTAGCTACCATCCACCTTCTCATATAGATACAATAAAAAGAAAACAAAGAAAAAAAGGGAAAAAAAGGACAAAGTTTCTTCTTTGTGGTGAGAATTCCTAGGACTTTCTACCAGCTGTTCTATAAGTCATACAGCAGTGTCATCTATAGCCATCATGCTGTTCATCACATCCCTAGTGCTTACCTTACTGCTGGAAGTTTACACATTTTGACCATCTTTCTCTAATTCCTTCTTCCCTTACACTCCACTCTGGTAACCACAAGTCTGACCTCTTTTTCTATGAGTTTGGTGGGTTTTATTTGTTTGTTTTTGTTTTAAGTTCCATACATGAGCTTATACAGTATTTGTCTTTCTCTGGTTATTTCATGGAACATAATTCTTTCAAGATCTATTCATGGTGTTGCAAATGGATGGATTTCCTAGTTCTTTTTTATGGCTGAGTAATGTTCCAGTGTGTGTGTGTGTGTGTGTGTGTGTGTGT
>PVJL010012296.1:0-37858 GCA_004026885.1 Lyroderma lyra
AAAATTGGGAATGGAGCTACCATTTGACCCAGCAATCCCCCTTCTGGGGATCTATCCAAAGAACTTGAAAACCTTTGTCCGCAAAAACTTATGTACCCCAATGTTCATTGCAGCGCTGTTCACAGTGGCCAAAACATGGAAACAACCAAAGGTCCCTGCGACAGATTACTGGATAAAGAAGCTGTGGTACATATACACAATGGAATATTACTCAGCTGTAAGAAAAGATGAAATATTGCCATTTGCAACAAAATGGATGGACCTGGAGATTATCTTGCTAAGTGAAATAAGCCAGACAGTAAAAACAAAGACCTGCATGATTTCACTCATATGTGGAATATAAAACTGAAAGCACAGAAAAAAAGAAATGAACAAACAAATAACCCATGGACACAATCAATTGTTTAATGTGTATTTGGTGACGAGTGGGTTAGGGAGGGGAGAAAGGGGAGGGGGTGGGAGAGGAGGGGGAAACCACATATGAGGTGATGGAAAGAGAAGTCACATTAGGTGTTGAACTTATTATACATCAAGTTGACAATGCACTGTAGAATTGTATGCCTGAAACCTATGTAATCCTTGCTAACAGATGTCACCCCAATAAGTCTAAAAATAAAAATGAATTTAAAAAATAAATATCTTGAGCCTCCCCTGATTCCTTGTTTCAGATTTCCCAAAGATCCATTATTGAGTCCTTAGCCATTCATAGGACCACAGTTAAGGAGCATTTCCCCAACTGGTGGAAAGCAAAAAGCCAAATGCTATATCAGAGCATAAACTATGGAGAATTTGTATGGCTGAATGTAAAGAGGTACCAGTACCCACCTGAGGCCAAAGACATCTAACGTTCTGCTGGATTTTTACTTGAGGGATACCCCACGAGGATCAAATCTCAGACTAAGTTGTCTCCTAGAGGGACACCTTGTAGGGGAAGTTTTGTCCTCTGAAAACTCTTAAAAAAAGCTGTACAACCTAAGGAGGAGTACCTAAGTACAGACTGCTCCCTTTCCCTGGGAAACATCCAGAGAAAAGAACAAGTCACCAAACAACTTCTTTTTAGATTCTCCTTTTCCTCATAGACCACTATGGGAAATGAGCCATCAATCCCAGTTCTGTCAGACTCACCTCTCAACTGCATCCTTTACCATTAGGACAAATTTGATCCCAATATCTAAATAAATGCCTTCTCTTTTACTCTAACATGGCTTGGCCACAGTATAAATTAGGTGATTGGGAAAAATGGCCTATTAATAGAAGTTCTGGTTAAAATATCATCCCACAACTAGACCTGGTCTGTAGGAGGAAAGACAAATAGCCAGAAATTCCACATGTCCAGGCTTTTATGACCCTCCACCAGGATACACCATAATGCCCAGAGAAACAAAAGTTTCAAGGAAATAAGTAGTATGAGCCAGAACCTGATATTAAAGATGATCCCTTGCTTAATTCCCTACTTGCCTCTAAGGGGCAATCCAAACCAGTTCCATATAACCTACCACTTTTTCTCTCCAACTGCCCCACCTAGGACCTAAAATTCTTAGCCATCTACATACTTTGAGCAGGACCCTACATGCCACAATCCCACAATCCCATTTTCTCATTTGTACCTTAGGGAAGTCATGGGAGCAGAAGGCAAACTTAGGGTATAGATGCCCTTCTCAATTGTAGATATCCAGCAATGTAAGAAAAAGCTAAAAAAGAATACTGAGGACTTTATTAAGTTTGCATACGGGTTTCAGAGACTGGGTAAAATTAATATTTTTATAAGTTTTTTCCCCACTCTCGTAACTTTCAATTCCTTGCAGATATCAAAAAATGTGAACAGAGCCATTACTGCCTAAGACTGAGATAACTAAAGAAAATAGAAAAAGAGGTGTTTTTAAAAACACAGGGGAGAAAAAGGAGGGGGTGGGAGAGGAGAGGGGAAGCTTAATATAAGGTGATGGAAAGAGAAGTCACATTAAGTGTTGAACTTATTATACATCAAGTTGAAAATGCACTGTAGAATTGTATGCCTGAAACCTATGTAATCCTTGCTAACAGATGTCACCCCAATAAGCCTAACAATAAAAATGAATTAAAAAATAAAAAGACAAGCACTTAATCTTAAAAAGCAGATACTCTTTCTTACTTTTACAGCCTCCTGGGAACTATAGGGCACAAATAATATATCTTGAGTCCTCTTTGCAATTATTAATAGTTCTGTTTATACATATGATTATTATCTATGTTTCCCTGTGTTCTATCTATTTTATATTTTTTGTTTGTTTGTTTTAACTTTGGATGGTATTATCAGTTTATCACAATTAATTGACTTAATAATTTTTTAAGTGCCTTTATAAATTTGAACAAATAATGAAAATTATCCCATAGCCTTTTCAGGATCACATGATCCAAGAAAATATCTGACACTAAGGCTTGTTTAAGTTTTGTTTTGTCTGGATTTAAAGGCTGATTTTACTTTCAGTTAACTAGACATCTTTAAAGGTCATTAATACTAAATCTGGTAGTCTAGATTTATGAAAATTAACTCAAATAATGATTGACTCTAAAATCTCCTGAAGATATAAAAAGAAGCTGAAGTATAGGGAAATTATTTATAAAGTTGTTCAGTGATGATTATTATGTTATATAATGCAATAATATACATCCTTAAACATGGTTTCCAAAGTTCTTTTGGTTACTTAAAACCTTGAAGTTTTACTAGGTTGTATTAAATAATAAAAATTATTAAATATCTAGAAATTACAAAATAATGAAACGCTAGCATATTAATTGGTAAATAGGTCTGAGTTCACCTACTTTTTGTTTCTTGATGGAGGAGGTAAAAGATAAATTAAAATCTGTTGACTTTACTAACAAAAGTCTATGCTTTTACAGATTACAAATTATGTTCATGAATTTCCCTGTTGAAATACTAATTGCTTACTTTTTGATTGTCACTAAAAATTAAGATTCTGAAAGTTATAAATTCTAATAAATATAAAAGAAAATAGTACATGTTTACAGAGAAGAAAGTTATAAATTATAGAAATACATTTTTAAATAAACTGAAAGAGGGTAGTTTGTCATAATGGTCATTTCTAAATGAATAAAGAGACAACCTAAGAGGAGCTAGAAAATTTGTAGGTTTATGTAAAAATTATTTTGAGGAAATTTTACATATGTTTAAACTAAACAAGATTACAAATTGTAAATAAGATAAAGTTTCTTAGACTACTGATCTAATACTGGTATTATAGAAAAGTTTTCTGCCTGAAAAAGCCAATATTCTGTGTGTCATCAGATAATTTATATTGTCTTCATTGGCTACTTGGTTACCTAAGGAAGCTCAGTCTCCACAATAGTAATAATTAATTTTGCTAATTATGTAGCAGGACTTCTAGGGTTCATATTACTTTCCCAATGTCAGATATAAGTTAATGTAAAGAAACTTGGCCTGGTGTTTTTCCTAACCTAGTAGGATTTTATAATAATCCTTGTTCATTGTTACATCCCTGATAAGAAGGCTCAAGTCTTAAGGAAGGTGAAACAAATCTATTTCAAGTTTTTAGCAACCAAGACAGGAAAGATGAGGATAAAAGGAACAGTGAGGCCAAAGACAAGACCAGAGACAGGCCTGATTTTTGGCCACAGTTATAGACAGATACAGTCCAAAGCCACCTCAGAGCCACCCAGCAACCACAGAAGAACACCATATAAAGAAGACTGTTTTGGGTGTAGAACCCCAGACCTCTGAGACAAGAAGCACTCCAGTCCTCCAAAGCAGCTGTGCCCCATATACAAACTAAAAAGGCACAATCGGAGGGATTATTCCCTGTTCTGAAAAAAGCAGGAACCAACTTCTCTGCAAATGACTACCATTAACTGACAGGTTCTGAAATAACCAGCAGCTTCCAACAAGGAGACCATGAATATGACAGGGGAAAAACTGTAGGTGACCCTTGACATGGCAGGCAAGTTTGTTAATTTCCTGAGGGATATTAGGAACCATTTACACTGTCTTGACCACTCACTCTGAACCTATTTCCTCTAAAGCCTACTTAATTGTAGGAATAGATTTAGATTTATATTCAGTCTGTTTTTTGCCAGTGGCTTATACCTTAAAAAATACAAACAAACAAACAAAAAAAAAAAACAAACGAGCAAATCAGACTTCAAATGGTACCTTAAGAAAGCTGTGTCAGGAGACATTGGGTATCTAGATTTCTCTGCTACCTATTGCCCTTGTGAGAATAAAAGAACACCCCTGTGCAAATACCATTTCAAAGAGATGAAAATGTTTAGGTTTATTTAGCTAAGCATGTGATAAATGTTTTTGATTTTTGTCTTTCAGAAAGAACTTATGTAAAACAGACTTTTACCTCCTGTTTGGTAGGAATATGCACTTCCATAGAACATGTTAAAAGTCACACCATGTTCACACCAAGCCTATCTCTTACTCTGACATTTATAACTGAGGTCTTATAGTCTCCATCAAGGATAAAATTATGTTTTCTCTCAAAGTCTCCTTTGTGAGTCCTGCAGAAAAACATAATATTTATTGGCTGCACTAATCATTGTTTTAATATTTCAGCTGAGGGAGTTCCCTAGTGGTGTAGTCGCTAGGCTTCAGCGCTGTCAATGCTGCAGCCTGGGTTCAATTCTCAGCCAGGAAACTACCCACATATAAAAAATAATTTCAGCAGATATAAACTTAAATTTTAGTTCCACAACCTCAGTCAGATATGCAAATGCACATGTTAAATTTTTCATATCTGAGTAAACTGTTTATAGCACTGAGTGGTTGGCTCTCTGCCCTTGGAACATTAACTCTTTTTCTGCCCCCAAAGTCTCACCAGATTACATACTGCTGGGAATTTGCTTTAAATTCCAACTGTAACAATGACCTGCATATATTTATTCTAGCTGACAGCTTTATATCTGTTTGTAGTACCAGCCATTACTATTTCTCTGAGTGTGGAAATTAGTAAAACGGTCTGCTCTATAGCAAAATATTTAAATGCAACCTCTCAGACTATCCATGCCATTGGAGAAGACCTAGAACAGGTCAGAAAATTAGTCCTTGAAAACAGAGCTGCTATAGATTACTTGCTATTAAGACACAACAATGGATGTGAATAATTAAAAGGACTATGTTATTTTAACCTCTCAGACAATTCACAGTTAATTGAGGGCAAAGTCAAACAAATTTATAACTTAGTCTCCAGTATCAGACAAAGATTTTTCAGCTGTAATCTTTCCTCACTTACATTCTGGCTTCCCAACTTTGCTAGTTTAAAGAAACTTTTCTCATCTTCCTTTTTTTTGCCATTGTAGGGTTCATGTCTTACTGTTATATTCAATGTGCTCCAGCTTATTGATCAAGGGCTACATGAAAAACCAAAGGCTAAAAATTTTCTTCAGCAACCCAGTGAACAATTTCATCTCAAGTTAATCTCATAGATATGAGGCCCTACAATGAATAGTGGGACTATATCTATTTTTGGAAAAAAATTTATGTTTTTATGTTAATCAGTCTGACATAGTCAGGTATCCTTCTCAAAAATTAATAAGCACAGCCTCCAAAATTCAACAACTGAATGAATTATGGGGTTTCTGGTCCAAGGTCTGGAACTGGGTATCTTGGCTCTTTCCACTTGTGGAACCATTACTGATGATCACCTTAATCCTGGGCCCTGCCTTCTAAACCTTTTAACAAAATGTATTTCTTCTACTTAACTGCTATCAAGCTTCAAATGATATTCCAACCAGACACAGGCTGATTCTGATATGTACCTTAACATGCAGGTCCAGACAGAACAGAGATTCAACTCTCACATCTAGATCAGATAGGGTGAGAGTTTCATAAATCCCCCAAAAGTAGAAATAACTACTTTCAGCAGAAAGTCAATATAGAAGAGACCTCCAGCTCCTAGACTTCCCATGAAGACTTATGGGGATCATGCCTTTTAAGGGGAAGATGAGGCAGGCAGTTAGAGACAGGAAAAGAGTTAACAAAAACAAGCTCAAGGGTGTTAATAAGAACTAAATTTAGCTGAACTTGGAAAGATGCACAATCAAAGAGTTGATAGGGTTACTGCTGCCATTTTTTGAAACAGCAGCTCTGATCTTGGGACACAAGCTTACCTGAGCTTGGTCAACTGCAAGGACAAATTCAATCTTCATCCAGACCCACCCCCCCAATACATCCTATCATATCTCACTGCATCACACATACAACATGAACTTCTTGTCTGATAAGCCTGTAAAGGAAGGAAAAAAATGACATAATTCTTCTAATATCACAAGTGCTGAGCAAAGAAATTCTTTGCCTGGATGAGACAGGGCTCTCCCAGAGGCCAACAAGAATAGAACTACCAAAGTCTCATTAATCAGGACTCTTGAGTGACATGCCTGCTCAAGCCCACTCCTACCTCTTTGCAGTGTAATTTTCTTCTTAACAAAACTTTCCTTTGTCTTAATTTATTTTCCTTTTTATAAACTGTTTTTTTTTTGTTTCTCCTCTATACTTTGGTGTGTGTATCAATTAATTCTTTGCTCAAGATACCAAGAATCTGGACACTGCACTGAGAATGGCTTCATTCTCCAGTACACAGGGATGACCTGCAGATAGAGGAGTAAATGAGAGTCTCCCAGTCATCAGGGTCAAAGGAGGCACTTTGCTCAATAGACAATAGATACATCTGCAAGAGGGCTAGGGCTGAAAAGGTTTCCCAAAGAATGATTTTGGTCCCAAATTACTTAATATATCTCAGCCTAAAAGGGGCTTTGGAATTCAGGCATGATGAGAAAGACTTTAGTGAAAGAATATCCATACCATAAGCAATATAAAGGAGGAGTAAAGACTCAAGAAATTGGCTTACCCATTAACTCCTTGGATGGTACAGGATTGGGAAGAGAAGGATATAGAGGAGGAAGCCAGGACAGAGTATGTGGCCCTGATATCCAAAAGAAATGTTATTTTCCTACCTGCTAAATTCATTTGTACCCTCAGCTCCAGGCCAGTGATGGTAACTTCTTGTACTGGGGCCAACTGCATGGGTCCTCTTTGGTCCCAGAGTGCCATTTGTAGGTTGAGGTCTTTCTTCAATTTGTGACCCTCTACCCGCTGAAAGGTAGACCTTCTGAAAGCTTCTATGTACCCATGAGAATTATCAGACTTACACCTAAGGTCAGCTGTAATTATTTTTTTAGCTTTGTAAGAGGATAATGCTTGTAAACAAGCTGGGGACAGCAAGCAGAACAATGGCCTTTCTGCCTACAATTATAACAGGCAGAATTAGGGAACTTTTTCTTATTGAGACACATCTTTGTCCAATGTCCAGATTTGTGTCAGATGGTTCACTTAGTTGAGTCCTTTATCATTGGGAACAGGGTGTCTTTAGTCTGTGGGTGGTCATTAAGGGCCACTACTATCTGGGCTTGCTTAGTCTCCTTTTCTCATTTCTTCTCCTGAGCCTTGGCTTCCATCTCCTGATTGCAATTGAAAATTACAAGGTGAACTTATTATACATCAAGTTGACAATGCACTGTAGAATTGTATGCCTGAAACCTATGTAATCCTTGCTAACAGATGTCACCCCAATAAGTCTAACAATAAAAATGAATTAAAAAAAAAGAAAATTACAAGGTAGGTATATTTACCATTTCATTTAAAGTTACCCCAGGTTCTTGAATAATCTTCTGTAACTTCTGTCTAATGTCAAGGGCATACTGGGTTAGGAATCTGTCTTTTAGGATGACTTGACCTTCATAAGAACTTAGGTCTAAGTTAGTGTGTTTAGTGAGGTTCCTCCCTGAGCCTCTCTAATAATAACTGCTGAGTGTTCTTCTGACTTCTGATTGATGACTGTTACCTTAGAATAGCTGAGGACTGATAGAGACAAGCTGAAACACCGGGTAGCTGTAACAAGCTATATTGGAAATGTTGCCAGGCTGCATCACAGTGGGAGAGCAGAAACTATGACCATTGGGAGGGAAGTTTTAGAGATAGGGTGGTTGCTAGGCATAATGCAGAGGGAGGAATAGGTTGCTAGGCAAAAAGCAGAGGGAGGAATATGTGGTCATTATTGATTGGTCAAGGAGAGGTTTTAATTTGCCTTGCTAAGGTAAGGGGTAGGGCAAATTTCAGTCTCCCAAGCCAAGTTATTGTTTTCCAGGCTAAGTTGTCAGTTACCTAGGTTATGCGGAGTCTCCCAGGCTATGTGGAGCAGAAACCATTTTATATTGAATCTATCAATGACCTCTTGTCATCCTGCCTTGAGACCAGCTTTAATACAAATTATAAAATGAACTTTCTCCCACTTTTGAGAAGAAGAAAGTTTAAGAAGAAATTTTCTATAGTCTAACAGTGACATAGGTGGAACAGGGTGTTTCTTACTACAGTTTAACAGTCATATAAATGGAACAGGGTGTTCCTCACAATCCCTTCAGATATTATAGCATACCTTTTGAGATGATAAATGATGGCCTTCAGGGTGTGAGAAAAGTACTGTGTATATAGATGGCACAGGGGCTTAAGAAGTAGGAGCATTTGGCTGAATCATGGAAGTAGATTTAGGTGGAAGGTTACTTCGAGGTCATAAAACTCCAAAAGTGGTTGGTTTACATAGACAAAAAAGGTGTTTGTTATTTTGAAGAAGGAAAAACATTTGGAAATAGGGTATTTCTGGCCACTTGCCCTGTCATGAAAACAGTCTAATTGGAGTATGGTATTGTAATTAATACTCCCATTTAAAGACCATGTTTTCCCCTTTGGGAGTGTGTATCATGGCCATGCCACATTGCAAAAGAAGAGGAGTCTCCATTTCTCTAAAGTCTATAAATCAAATTGAACCCAGTGGGCCAGAAGTCAGCCCAGAATGATTACACAGTGTATGGATTATTAATTTCCTATCTGAAAAGAGGAATACCTGAGAGTTAAGAGATCCTCACATCTAAGAGTCAAAACTCCAATGGAAAAAAAAGCCTGAGAGTTAGAGAGCCCAATGTCTTGGGGTCATAACTCTGGGGCCTTAGCATCCCAGGCACTCAAAGACTAGTGGTGGAAATCTTTGGCCAGCTAGTGATGGAAGACCACAAAGCATACACATACCATGCAGTGCTTATGCCATGAAAGTCCTGAAAGATATTTGCTGTGGGGTGATATTTAAAGACAAGGATAGCAACTTGGAGGTTTGGGAGCTAGAAAAGGACCTAATATCTGAGATTCAAACAGGCAAGGTGCCCACTGGCCTTCAAATGCCCTAAGAAGGTGGTGTCCACCAAATTATAGAATTTGGGGAAATCAACACTGCCTGCTTTCTTAATGAAACCAGATGGAATGTTAGGATCCAGGGGTATTAGGTAAATGTGGGTATATGTGCCATTAGAGGTCAAGTTAAGAGGTTTCTCAGGTCTTAAGTAAGTAAAGTGTGTAAAGAGCCAGTAAGGCCTCTAGGGGCATAGATTCAGGTGGGGAAAATAAGGCAGGGATCAAAGAGCCAGTGTTTCAAATCTAGGCATTAGCAGAGGCAACATGAAGTGTAGAAATGATTTCAATCTGATTGTTTTCTGTAATGGAGAAGAGCAGAATATGAAGATTCACACATTCCTCTGTGTCATTTGTTCTTTTTATTTCTATAAAATCAGATTTAGATTAGAGAGACAAAAACTCCATTATTCTTTATATAAACATATTAAGATAATCTTTACATCAAGGAAAGAGGGGAAAGACAACTTTTGCTACTTTCTGATGAGAATGGGTATTATCTCTGCTTATGGACACCAGAGGTTTTACTATTTTATTCCAGTGAATAAGGGGCTATGACGGTGCTGTGAGAAACTAAAATCACTGGGACACTTGGTCCATCAGCTGCTGGCATTGCTTGTCACTCTCAAGTGGAATGATTTGGAATCATGGCAGATGACCATCTAAAAATGAAAACTGCTGTATTTTAGAAGATGTAAACTTTACAAAAAAATTAAAACGACAAGGTCTGAACATTAACAGGTAATGTCAAGGTGTGCAGGCTAAAATGTGCAGAGGGGTCAGCCTAGCAGAAGGTGTTGGTCCCCATATTTTGTCAGTGCCTTCTGAACCTCTTTCAAGGAGATCATTGTTATAGGCAGTAACAAAACTGAGGTCAGAATCTAAAGCAGGGCTGGGCAAGATGTTGATTGTGGCCCACCGGGAGACCAAAAAGCAATTTTGAAGTGATGCTTGAATAATAATAACAAAAAAATTGTGTTGATTTAAAAATTTCTTAACCTGTAAAGAAGTTTCATGAGTTTATTTGAGCCCAATGGACAATTACTGGGAAGCAAAATCTCAACAAATTTAAAATAAAATTCTACAAAGAATGGTAGTTTTGCAGTTTATTTTATATATTGAAATCAAAGAAGGTGACATAAAAGTGGTCATGTGAAACCCTTTGGTGGTTGATTAACAGGTTGGGTGAAAGCTAAGTGAGAAAATTTCTGAACTGAATAAAAGTAAATTAAAGAGACAGATATTCCTTTTACATTGTTGATAAGGAAGAGTAAACAATTAACATTTACAGCACAGATATGGTATTCAGGGCACAAGATAACAAGAGGTTCTCCAGTCTCCTGTAATGGAGCAGTGTGGTTGTGCCCTGAGAGGTACAGAAAGAGGGATTATTCTGACATTTCAAGAATATGTTATCTTAGATACAAAAAAACAAAAAACAAATAAAAAACAATAGAAAGTCTCAATTAAAGTAAATATTGACTTTTTTCAAGAAAGCTACAGGTTAAGAATGTGACTACCTGCAATGACCTGAGTTTCTATACAAATTGTTATAGTCAGACCATTCTATGTAGTTAACGTTAGTTTTAGAGTTTGTAGCACCTGCCATACAGGCCTACCCCTGAGCTTGTCAGGTTTAGAATTTGGTCCCTTTTTCATCTACAATTCTAGTGTACCATGACACTTAGAGAAGTAACACTTGCCTTGAACATTTTGCTGAGGCTTGGTCTAAAACAATGGGTAGCAATTAGAGCCAGGCTTAGAGGTTTCATGACAAAGGCTTTTTAGAGTCCTATGTATTTAAAGTCTAATTGGCTCATTCTACTTTTCCTACAAAGTACTGATCACTGGCATAAAACAGGCTGAGTGTGTGCTCACATCTAGGAACTCTATTTATCCTTATAACTGAGCAGGTTTCAGAGGAAATAGGTCCACAATGAGCAGCTAAGACAAAGTGGCTCCCTTATCAATCAAAATTAACAAGCTTACCTGCCACGCCATGGGTCACCCACAGTTTATTCTTGTCATGAGAAGGAATTTCAGGTGACTCTTTTTCTTAGGAGCTGCATAAAAGTGCTCAGTTAGTCAATTACAGCAAGGGAAAAGTTGGTCCCTGATTTCTTCATAACAGGAGACAATCCCTTTTTCAGTGCCTTTTGTGTTTGCCTAGGGTACATGGCTGTTTTGGAGGTATAGGGACCTTGTTACTTCAGTGGTCTGGTGCTTTCACACCTGAAGTAGGCTCTCTTACCTGATGTTCCTCTTCTGAGATTGCTGGGGTGGCCCTGGGTTTGCTTTAACTTTGGACTTTCTATAACTGCAACAAAAAGTCTAGCATTTTTATGATCTTGATTCAGATCTTCTCTTTGGCCTTGTTCATTTCTTTGTCTTTTCTGTTTGAGTTGTGGAAGGTATTAAAACAGACTTCCTGGCCTTTCTTATGGTCTCCGGGAGATTTCTCATCAGAAATGCAGCAATGTGGCCAAATCTCTATGGCACTTTGCCAGGTTAAAGAACAATCAAGCCAAGTTTTATATTTTTTTATATCCTGACATACAAAAGTTTACATAATTATTATTCAGGATACGGCTAGTTAGAGAAAGAAAAAACAGAGTACTTATAAGGAAGTGGGTAGAGGTACCAGTAAAAAAAGGAAAAATACATTCATGGAAGGAGACAACCAGATACAAGACAAATAGCTGATGCTTGGGAATCTGCAGCTACAAACAGAACTCACATCAATAAGCTCCCTCATAAAATCCCCAACATCAGATGTTACAAGCAATAACTAACTACTGAGTGAAAATATCCTGAGAGCCCTACATTCTGAATGCACACCACATGCTGGGAAGAATAGAGTAGGTAAGAAGGTAGACCAGAACTGTGCACAGCCTAGGTCCATTCCTCAGGGTCCACTCAGGTCCAGCCCGCAAACATAAATATTTCTGTTAAAATTTTCCAAGAAAAGGAAAGTAAGACCACAACTAGAATTGTTCAGACTTTGGGGTCTGCTCAAAATACTAAAGCCTGTCATTAGCTTGACCTCTAGCCTCATTACAATAAAATTATAATAAAATAAACATTATGGTTGCCCCCCATGGGTTTTTCTGTATGCATTCTGGGTAAAATAATGCACAGAAAGAAAACAGTGATATAACTTACATGTGTCCATCAAGTGATTTATGTCTGTATGCAAATGTCTAAAGTCCGTATATCACTCTGGAAATGGCTCAGGGCCAGCAATATAATGCTGAAAACTCAAACCCTCAAGACTTTTATCCTGTCTTGGCTGAGTCTGTTTCTCTCTTGAAACCTATGTCAATCAAGCTTTACTCTGCTTTCTTTTGTTTTGGTGATCCAATAAAACTGTTTTTTTTTTCCTTTCTTTGTCTTGTAAATTTTTTCACCAACTGTGAACAGTAGTGCATTTACAATTTCTAGGAAAACTTAATTCTTACTATTGTAAAGATTAAGGTTTTTTAAGTAACCAAAGACCAATTTAAGACAATATAAAACAAATGCATTATTCTGATGAAACAGAATTTTTGCGTTTCAGGCAAAAAGTTTTTTATTCACAATATCAGTAGCAGACCAGTAGTTTAAGAAACTTTGTCTTATTTAGGATTTTAATCTTGTTAGGTTAACCATATGTCAAGATTTTATTAAGATTTTCTTTCACAAGCCTACAAATTTTTCAGTCCTTCTTAGTTTGTCTGTTCTTCCTCATTTATAAATAGCCAATCTTAGGACAAAATGCTTTCTTTCAATTACTTCAAAAATGTATTTTCATATTTTTAAACTTATTTCTCTGGAAACACATGTCATTTTCTTTCATATTCATTAAAATCTACAACCCTCAGAACCATAGTTTTTTACTGACAACCAAAAAGTAAGCAATCCATGAACACATTTCATGACTTTTAGAAGCACAGTTTTTTTCAGAATCATGTTTTAAACAAAGTACAAGACAAATTATTTAACAAATCTTAATTTATATTTTAGCTTTTCTGTAACAAGGAACCTAAAAGTAGGTGAACACAGACAATACAATTATTAATATTTCAGTATTTTGTGTTTTGTTTTGTTTTTTTTTTTTTTTTTGCTTTTTGGTATGTGGGTAGCTCCCTGACTGGGAATCGAACCCAGGCCACAGTGCTGACAGTGCCAGCGCCGAAGCCTTAAGCCACTACACCATCAGGGAACTCCCTGTTTTTTTGTTTTTGTATGTGGATAGTTCCCTGGCTGGGAATCAAACCTAGGCCACAGCACCGACAATGCCAGCGAGGAAGCCTTAAGCCTCTACACCACCAGAAAACTCCCTATTTCAGTATTTTGTTACTTTGAAATATCTAGATATTTAATAATTATTATCATTTAATTCAACCTAGTAAAACTCCAAAGTTTCAAGTCACCCAAAAAATTTGGGAAAGCACATTTAAATGTATATGTGTGTGTAGAACATATGTACATGTAAATGTATATTTGTATATGTGCATATATACACATACATATGTCTGTGAATATTGTATATGTGCATATATAGTATAATATAATTATTTTTAATGAAGGGTTATACCAATCTTTCATTTTACTTGTATTTACTCATAATCTCAGGAGATTTTAAAGTCAGTTATTGCCCTAGATATTTTGCTTTAACAAATTTTGTAACAAAGTAATTTTGCAGAAAACTAGACCCAGTAGAAAGAATCACTCGAACACCAAAGATAGAAGAGGAAGAGATCCTTTATTCAGCCAGGGGAGCAAGGCAGACAAAAGTGTTAAACAGCCGAGCTCTCCAACCCACTTTGGTCCTTTCCTTTTATAAGACTTACAGGTTTTTAGACAAAGAGGCAATCATGTTGCCTTTTGATTGGTGGTCCTAACATATTGGCATGAATTCCTGGTGGGCTCTGACAGAAAAAAACAATGTAGGATTTATTGTTTTAGTGAGGGAGCATCCTTGTACCAGGGCAGGAGGGATTTATTGCTTCAGAGCGAGGAGCAGCCTTGCACCAAGACAGGCATGCTAGATAGGACAGGCAGGCATGCTAGATAGGGTGCGCATGCTAGATATGGGGTGGATAATTTCCCAGTGCAGGGCCTCCTCTCTCACTGTTTCCTTTGAGACCTCATATGATTTTTATTTTTGGGGTCTCATCATCTACATGCTGCCACAGGGGCTGATGGTGTTTTACATAGAACATATGTGATGCTGTCTATTGGTTGATAATTGTCTAATAATTGGGCATACAGCTCTGACTGCTAGTGGGAGGAGACAAGGAACAATCAAACATAGCATGACTATGGCTAGCATTCCACCTATTTGGGCTTTAAATCCTCCGAAGACAGAAAACCATCCTCCCCATAACCTCTGGGAGTTCCATCCATTCCAAGTTTGCACCAGGACATGATCCAGCATCTGGATTTTTTTACTATGTCCTCTATGACTTGCCCCTGGTATCAATTTGCAGGCAGAAATTAGTTAAGTTCAACTTTCCATATATGCTTCCTTCTTATGCCAGTAAGTAATCTAAGGCCAGTTTTTTTTTTTTTTTTTTTTTGCTTTTTGGTATGTGGGTAGCTCCCCGGCTGGGAATCGAACCCAGGCCGCAGCACTGACAGCGCCAGCGCCGAAGCCTTAAGCCACTACACCATCAGGGAACTCCCCCAGTTTGTTTTGATACACAGCATTTTGGATGTGGATTTTCTGCTGTGCTAGGAGTGACAGTGCCTGTCTCATTAGTTATAATCTCAAGCATTGCTTGTAGTCTATTTATTTGATTTAACATATAGATTGGGGTGCGATATCCTCAAGAACCATCCTGGGCCCATGTAGCTGGGCCATTATATTGGATTATTTTTTCAGGGGGCTATTTATTATTTTCTTAATCCCCTACAGTAACCTTTTTTAATTAGCATATTTTGTCTCTATGATACTTAATGAGATAATGTGGGGAGTGGAATCAAAGAGTTTTATAAGCCTAAATAATTTTGCAAGCTTTTTTATTTTGAGCCTTTTGCTCCAACTCATTTAGCCCTAACATACCTGTCCTTTTAGTTGTTTATAAGGAATAGGGTGCTGTCCTCATTGGCTACTTCTTACATGACTCTCAGGGAGGCATGGTCCACCTAGGGAAAAAGAAGTTAAGCCTGGGGAGTAGGGAGATATTGTCCTTTGGTCTGGAGCAAAAGGGATTGTCCTACATCTTTCTTTGGGTGAGATGGGCTGGAAGACTTGCTGGGCTATCAATTGTATCCTGACTGTCCTTAAGGCAAAACTCGTCAGCACGTAACTGGAGGAAACTTTTCATCTTTGGTTATATTGTAGCCTTTAGCATCCAGCTAGTGGGAGATCCGCAAATTGGAGCTCATTGAATACATCAGCAAGACATGATTTCTATGACGATAAATGATAGGAAAATGAGAAACAATTTTTTTTAAGCCAGCAAGGTTGGGAAGCCAAGAAGTAAGGGAGGGAAAATCAAAGCCAAAAAATCTTTTTCTTTCATATTGGTCATGTTACAAATTTGTTTGACTTTGCCTTCAATTAACTTAGTTATCTAAGTTAAAACAACAAAGCCCTTTAAATGTTTTATATCTATGATTGTGCCTCAACAACAAGCAATCTCTAGCAGTTCTACCCCAGAGGATGGTCTCCCTGACCTGTTTTACTTCCTCTCCAATGACACGAATGGCCTAGGAGGTTGTATTTGTATAACTGACTGAAGTAGTGGAACTGTAATTCAAATTCATATCAGCTGAAACATTAAAAAGTGACCGGCTCTTTTAGTTATGTATTTTTAGGGTATAGGCCATTGGCAAAAAAACCACTATGAACCTAAATTTATTGTTACACCTAAGAAGGTTTTAGAGGAATTAGGTCCAGAGTGAGTGGCCACAACAGAGCAAAGAGCTCCTAATATTAATCAGGAAACTAACCGGCTTGTCTGCCTTATCAAAGGTCCCCTATGGTGTCTCCCCTAAGGATGAAATGTGGGTCTGTGTCAGGACACCCCAAGACACCACTGAGGCTCAGTGATTGACCAGAAAGATTGTCAGACTCAGAAAAACCATTAAACTCACATTTCTAATTAATTCCAGTAAAAACGTACCAATTAAAATCAGCAAAAGAGGAGTTCCCTGGTGGTGTAGGGGCTTAGGCTTCGGTGCTGTAAATGCTGTGGCCTGGGTTCAATTACCAGCCAGGGAACTACCCATATAAATAAATAAATAAATAAATAAATAAATAAATAAATAAATAATAAAATCTGCAAAAGGAAAGTCTTCTGGAGCAGATTCCAGGAGAAACCAGGCATGAGTTTGCGGTTGTGTCCTCTCAGTGGAGTCACATGTCTGCATTTAATGTCCCAGCAGCAATGTGTGGTATGTGCCACTGCAGCCACTAGTGAATTTCATCTGAGCATGAGTTCTGGGGTGTCTAGTTGGGGGTGAGTAACACAGGCCTGTGCTGCTTGCATGAGTGTCCTCAGCTACTCAGACTCCAGCCCCTCACAGAGCACACATGAGTATTTACCCAAAATTATATTGTTTATGTAAATTATCTCATCAATCTGGGACTTCATGCCTAAGGCCTCACTCTCAAGGGCTCAGAGCTCATCTCTCCAGAGCTAGCCAAGGGTCAGTCTTGCAGAGAAGCTCTTCTTGGGAATGTGCAGGATTTGAGCAACCCTGGACTATGGAGTTAACCCTCTCTTGCATGAAAAATTGCTGTTATATCAAATCCATCTCCTTTTACTATACGGTAAATATTTTATTTGGGCACATGGCAAAATAATTAGAAACTACATTTCCAATCCTCCCTTGCAGTTGATCTTGACTATGTGACCAAGCTTTCTCTAATAGCTGATATGAAAAATCCCATCACACTGCTTAAAAGGAAACTGCTTTCCACTCAGCTTTGTTTGTTTGCTCATTCCTGTGGAATGATAATGTGTCAGTCAACAACCCAGGTTCAACCTATGGCCCTGAAATTCTGTATCCGATAACACAACCCAAAAAATCCTCACACATGTCCTTAAGGTAACACACAAAGATGTTCATCAAGCATGGTTTGAGGAAGCAGCAAATCAGAGGCAATCCAGTTGTCTGTCACTGAAAGAACATATAACCAAAATGTGGTGGATTCACACCAATCACAGTGAAGTTCAAAATATGGGACAGATTGGACTACATCAACCCCAGTCATCAAAAGGAATACCTTCAGTGGCACTAAAGCCAAGTCCTAGAGACAGTCCACTTCCCCTCCCCCAGAAAGAGCTTAGTGTTAACCCTGCAGAAGCTGGACTGTGGAGAGAACTGAGAGCTAGTTAAAAAGCCCTCAGGAGCCCTGAATTAGAGATGTTTTTCCAATCCATGTGGAGACACTTCTATGAGGTTGGATAATTAATTTCATGAATTCATCCTAGAAAAAGTGCTACATACCTCACTGCTGAGTATCACTATGGTCACCTTCGAAGGACTCCCCTTGGGAAGCTGTGCACTGACACCAGCGCCTAGTCTACCCTTCAGAAAAGTTTTGGAACTCTTTTTCGGGAATGGCCATCAGAGCTGTCTTCATAACCTTGCCAAGGTTATGACACATTACCAAGTTGTTTATACAGTGCTGCCAACATAAGTACATGGTGGCAAGTTCACAAATTTAATTGTCAGATTTTGGGTACGATAGCTTTCATGGTTGTTCCAGAAAAAGTGTTCCAAAACAGCTTTGAAGGGTGAACTAGGCTCTGGTGTCAGTGCCTAGCTTCCCAAGGGGAGTCCTTCGAAGGTGACCGTAGTGATATTCAGCAATGACATATGTAGCACTTTTTTCAGACAAGTTCACAAAATTAATTGTCCCACTTCACATATTTTAACAATGTGGATAAACACACATAGGCATATCATGTGCGAAATGACCCTGTATGGATTACTAGGCATTGGTTAGAATAAGTAGACTACATGGTTGTGTAACAACATAAATGTAAAAATGAGAAATAAGTTGGGATGCACAGCAGAAAAGAATTTAAGTTAAATATATTTGTACACAAGATGTACTTCTATGCACTCATTACATGAGTGAAGGGAAATGACAAAAGGGGACATGGATGGAGAGGTGAATAAACTAGAGGGGACCTTGTGTAAACCAGTGATGGCAATGTCCAACACCTCCCACCCACCACTCAAGTTCCTCTGTGTCCAGCCAAATGCAATTGGTTTGCCTCTACATAATTTCTTAAGTGAATAAACTTATGCAGAAGAAAGTAAATGAATCGGAAACAAACTTTTTCCCAGATAATTTATTTCTACAAAAACAAAACCTAACAAACATAAAAACTTCTTAAAATTCAGGTCATAGGGGAAGCTAAATATAAGGTTATGGAAAGAGAAGTCACATTAGGTGGTGAACTTATTATACATCAAGTTGACAATGCACTGTAGAATTGTATGCCTGAAACCTATGTCATCCTTGCTAACAGATATCACCCCAATAAGTCTAACAATAAAAATGAATTTAAAAATTCATGGCTGACTTAGCAAGAAATTTGAGAAAGAGATGTAGAGAAGATGACATTTTGCATATGCCTTAAATGACACATTTTCAACTGGCAATGAGCACAAAGGCCAGGCTTTCTGATGCAGACAAAACTGTGCAAGCACAGACATAGAAAATCCTGAGGTGACAGGGAGCATGAGCAAAAGAAAAAGCATTCGTACAAAGGAGAAAACAGAGAAATACACCAGTGAGAAGTTGGGTCAAAACCGGAAGGGTGGTAGGTGCTGCATCAAGACCTTCTGGAGAAAATGAGAAACCACTGGATTATAACCACTATTTGTGTTATTATTAGCCTCAGTATCAGATATTCAGTCTGTGATTAGAAGGACTAATTCCACCACTCTTCAGAATGCATGAAAGGAGGAGGTTCTAAGTGAAGAAACTAGTTTGCAGGTAATTGTTACAATCCAGGTAAGAGGTTACTAAAGCTCCCTCTCTGGCAGCTAGATTAGAAAGAAGAGGGCAGGTGTGGAAAACAGTTACAGGTAAAAATTTATACATTTTGTGATTGATTGGAAGAGAACTTTGAAGGTCAAAGAATTAAAATGACTCAGTTTTGATGATTGAAGGACAGTAAACCACTGTTTCACCCAGAAAAAAAATAATTCAGGAAAGTAGCAATTTTTTATAGTGAAGAAAAAGAGAGAGAGAGAGAACATTAATTGTAGGTGTTAGAAGGAAAAGGCATTTTTAGATATGCAAAATGTGAGCAAGTTTTTAGACTCAGTCAGTGGGAACAAATGATGAAAGATGAAAATTCGAGATAGCAGCATTTTAAGGTAAGGTTCTAAAGGAAAACCTAGAGAAAACCACAACCTTGCTAAGCAGTAAGGAAATGTCTTCTAGCCTGGCTAGATGAATATATTATATAAAGAAATACATTCATTATTGCATTATGGAAATGTCTCTTGTATCTTAGAATGTTTTTGTCCCTTTGCAGCCCAGAAACTAGGTCACAGACTAAAGGTGCCATTATTTTCAACAGCAAATTGTAGGAATGTTGAGGTGATTTCCAGGAGCACCGAGCTGGAGCACTGCCTCCTCTTAATGGTCCTACTACACAGTAGTGTGTGCAAACATCAGGGGGTCTGCAGATGCTCCCCCTCTGTTGACCGGTATGCCCTGCAAGTCCGGAGGCAGTAATGTTATGTGAATACAGTTAACAGAGGGCTAACTTTATTATCCTTTAACTCTTATTTCTCTCTAAGACCCTAAATTTTTCTCATAATGCAAGGATAATTTCACCGGTCAATGGCAACCATAGCATGATGCATCTACAGGAGTCAGAATAAGTGAAATGCGTCTGCCATTCTTGTCCAGAGCATTTTTCACTTTCAGAAGAAACCGTCTGACATGTTTGGGAGCTCATTTCAGAGATTACAATGGGTGCCACACCAAGGCTTGAAAACAGGTTCCACATTAAGGCTTGCAATTATGATTCTAAGACACAATCAATCTTTTATTTCTCCCAGGTCCAAAGATGATTTTATAACAGAAAACTATATTTCCCAAAGTGGTTAGATATTGTTAAAAGCAATTTACTCAAACGCTATTTTTCAAAGGGAATTTTCTGCAAACAAAGTCCCAAATTGATTATTTTAAGTTCCTCCCCATTACTTCCTGTAGGGCTCATCTGGGGCCATTTGAAACACCAATGCAACGTATTTGTTACCCTGTTCAGTTTAACCTTGATGGTGGGCTTCTCGGGAATACTTGATGAAGATTGTGCAAAATGGCCTTTTAAAGTCCCCACGATGCCCTAAATCATTTCAAAATGTATTCTACTGAATAATTATTTCTTTCCTTCAAGTTACTTCAAGGTCATATTTCTGTGCCAAATGTATACTACACATATATTATTTGTCATACATTGTGTTGCATTAATTAAATACAATCCTATAAGTAAATAGTTACAACGATCAGATGATTTGGGGTGAACTTTCTTAACTTATTCTCATACCTCATAGATATTTCTTCTGACTTATACTCTCTAGGCCAGGGTTGGGCCAGATGGCCATCTTGGGGTGACCACCTGAACAATAAAATAAATAGTGGACTGTGACATTTGTAGAAGTAGTCCTTGCCATGAACAAGCCTACCCAGGCCAGCTCTAAAGTAAATTTCCATATTACTTCCTCTACAATTTAAATGTATCCTTCATTTATCAGTAATAATCCCAGAACATGAATCCGGTTTGGTTTGGCTTTTCATGGATTATATACAACATGTTTTGTTTTTTTCATGCCTTAAAATTCATCAGTGACTCTTTTTATCATGCAGATTAAATTCAAAACACTTGAGTAACTTTCCAGGTTCATCTCTCTGCCCACAACCCCACCACATGTTTTTATGTTTTAAAACAATCAGTTCCCAGATTTACAGAGCCCAGTATAGTCTACATTGTTCCATGTCTCCCTGCCTTTCCTTGCAGAGTTCCCTTTAAGCAGGACCTTTTCCCTACCTCTGCCTGTAACCCAGACCACCACACATTCCCCAGCCTGTACGAGTCCCTACCACCAGTCAGTCTGGCAAAGGTATATTTGCCTTAGATCAGCAGTGTACAAATTTTTGGCTCCCCTGGGACACACTGGAAGAAAAATAATTGTCTTGGGCCAAACATAAAATACACTAACATTAATGATAGCTGATGAGCTAAAAAAAATGGTCACAAAGAAAATCTCATAATGCTTTAAGAATTTGTGTTGGTGGTGGCCAAGAAATGAAAACAACAAGTGCCCTTTGATAGATGACTTGGTAAAGAAGTCATGGTATATATACACAATGGAATATTACTCACCTTGAACAAAAGATGAAATACTACCATTTGTAACAAAATAGATGGACCTGGAGATCATCATGTTAAGCAAAATAAGCCAGACAGAAAAAACCACGAACCATATGACCTCACTTATATGTGAGACATAAAACTGAAAGTAACAAATAAACAAACACTCACGGACACAGACAATAGTTTAGTGGTTAGCTGGGGGTGGAGGGGGAGGTGTCGGAGAAGGGGTATGGTCAAATATATGGTGATGGAAGGAGAACTGACTCTGGGTAGTGAGCACACAATGCAACACACAGACAATGAATTGTAGAATTGTACACTTGGAACATATGTAATTCTTATTAATGAATGTCACCCCAATAAGTCTAACAATTAAGAAAAAACATTTATGTTGGATCACATCCAGAGCCACCCAGGCCACAGGTTGGATGTGCCTTCCTTAGAAGATGCATTCCATGTGTCAGTGTTTCAAAGACTTCCCTTTTGGAAAAGTCCAGCCCCATCTCAACCATCACCACTTGTATTCTGACACTATATACAACCACTCTTTACCTTTGAAGCCTCATTTTTTTCTGATTAGATCTGTAGTATGGCATCTCTGCCCATTGATCATACTTATTCATCTTTATGTCTCTCTAATAGAGTATAATTTTCTTTTGGAAGAGGAACAATATTTTATGCAGAGGGCCTGGGTCATTGTGGGTGTTCAATAAATGTTAATGAAATGAATGAATGAATACTCAGTACCAGATCTGTCTTACTTATTCTAGTCTTTCTTGGGACTATATACTTTTAGCTTTGAATGTAGAATAAAATTTTCCTTCATTTCCCCTTCTTTAAGGGATCTAGGGTGGTGATATATATGTACTGCATTAAAGGATGCTATTGAAAGAGAAATAAAAGTTAATGATTTGGAGCTGGAGTTGTGCAGCCATATAAAACTGAATCTGAACCCAGCTCAGTCATGTACTTGTCCTATTATTCCCTGGGTTTAGAGGCAAACTTAAAATAACTGTACAAATAGGCTTGTAGATTTTGCTATTATTTATACTCTGGAAAAGCTTTTGTAAGTATAAAATAAACAGCTTCTTGAGCGATTGGTAGAATTTTGGTGCAGGTTTTATAGAGAACAGTCTTTGAATACCATTTCTATGTATTTATATGTTTATTATTCTATTCAGCTTTCCATTCCTTCCAATTCTGTGTGCTTTTGTAGTTCTTCAATATGGATATATTTCATTTTGGATTTTAAATTGATTATGGTGTTTTAATTTTTTTTATTTTAAATCTCTGTTATTAAAAAATCTCCTCTTTTTCATTATGTATTTCGTCTGCTTACATATTATTTTTTATTCCTTTATCAATTTTGCCAGAGTCTCCATATCTTTTTAATCCTTTTAAGAACCTATTTTGGGTTTAGTTCATCTTCTCTGTTGTCTTTGCTGATGTTACTTTTTCACGGATCTCTGACCTTTTTTTTTTTTTTCTTCTTGCTTACTTAGGTTTACTATATTGCTCCAACTTCAGGAGTTGAATGCTTAGTTAATTTTTTTTGACTCTTTCTCATTTTATAATTAAAATTTGAAAGCTCTAAATCACACACTCACAAAAAAAGCTAAATATTTTGGGGGGAGATGGTATAATGTGTGTTCTTGTGGAGCTTGCCTCTTGGCAGAGAATGTGCCAGTGAAGGGCTAATGAATGCAAGATACCTCCAAGACCCCTCATCATAGACATCTAAATTTCACTCATGAAGGAAGTGGAGGAGCATTAAGAAATGATTAGGCTAACCCATCCACAGTGGTGGGTAGTTGGTGTAGATGTAAGCTTGAGGCAATATGTATGTACTGACTCTCTCTTATTATATTAGAATTTTGGTCATTAGGGCCATTAGCCTTCACAGGACAGTTCCTATTATTACTATAGCCTCAGTAAAATGTTATGTTGGTCTATCTGTACATATTTAGAAGGGAAAGCATTTTATATTGTATTTAAATCCAGTCGTATCAAAGTGTTATTAGAAAAAGCTAATGTAGGGTATTTATTAAAAGTATAAATTAATTTAGAGGTAAATAATGTCCTTCAACAAATGTTGAACTTCAGGAAGAAAAAAAGTGTTTTGCCTTCTATCTATTGCCATACACAACCTCTCTGGTATGAAGTAGTTAGTTGTCAATAATTCCATGTAGTTATATAGTCTCAAGATAGAACAACCTTTAAAATCTGATCTTTATTATTCAGTCTTTTTAGGTTTGAAGTTCTTTAGATTTTATTAACAGCTCCAGATTTCAAAAGTCAAGAGAGAACATAGGTATGTTTCAAGAGTCTTGCCCCAAGCACAGATGAGAATATCAGGTCTTTGATAAGAGTCTTTGGGATTGTTTTCCTTAACTCTGTATGAGTGGAAAAGAAAACAATTCCTTTTTCTATTACTGCAGTCAGCACTCTTTAACCTAAAAGTGGAGCACAGTTTCTTTTCTAGCACATCTTGCGTATACTCAGTATAGAGTTAACCCTTGAACCCTTTTTTCTTCTTCATTTTAATCCTTCATTTGTGTAAACACAGTCTTAACAATTCAAGGTGACAAGGACCTCCATTAGTAAATTACCATTTTCATGGTAAATTGTTCAACATCAAGGGATTTGTATAACTTATTAAAGCCATGCAGTAAATATGGCCTTGGAAATAGAATGTAGTGTATGTAATTGACACAGAACAACATAGTAAAGCATACACACTGTGATCCCTAACATTATATATACTTATCAATAGACATCTATATTTATATCTACACAAATGAAGAAAGAGCTAAAGCAGTGTTTAAAACTAAGGGTTTTTACAATGATTATCTCTTAAGACTAGAAGGCTGAGGTAATTATAACCATTTCTACTCACCTGTATTTCTAACATTCACATGTATTGCTACACTAAACATGCTTTGGAATTAACTTTCAATACCATTTATTTTTAAAGCCATATTGCAAAGCTTCCCACTTTATACTTCTAAAGCTACTAATTTTTTCAAAGTGTTAATTTAGTTCTGAAATACAGCAGTAAAGCAGAAGTAAAAGTATGTTCTTGACTTTTTGTCAAAATCTCATCTCTGGTGTACTGGGAACTTGTGGAGCAGACATGCTTCACAAACATCTTTCAGGAAAAGCAGGTGAATTCAGTTCTGAAACATTTCACAGTAAGGCAAGTAGATGACCTCCCAATAGGCTCCCAGTGATAAGCAGATAAGATCTCATCAAATGTGTTCTCTTTTGGGGGGTGGTGGAATGATTTGAGCTAAAATAAAGCTGCCTAACTCTTTAATAAATACTATTACAATAAACCCACACTGTATCTAAAATTTAAATTTCATATATAGTGACCACCATATTGTTTCCTTTTCATTTTTAACTGTTCCAGTTTTGCTATCTAAAGTATTTGATACTCAGGTTCCACCTGGAATTAGTTAATGTACTTTTTATAGTGACAAGTTTGAAATATCATGGCAGAGAAATGTGAATCTCAGTATCCATGCAGAATAAAGAAGTCCTTACAAAGTGCAGAGAGCATGAGGGTGCTAAGGACTACACCTCTTTGCTATCGTGGCACAGGTTAGCTTATCAGGAAGTTGAAGATAACTAAGGGTGCATCCAGGACGCCAGTCTCTCACTCTCAGTCTCTACTGAATGAAAACCTATTATTTTCTGTCTTTGATGTGTGAAATCACTGAAGCTCCCAAGACCTTGTCTACACAATGGATGTAGATTCCCGTACCACCAGTAACTGCTTGTCCTAAATAGAAAAATATCTGGGGAGTTCCCTGATGGGGTAGTGGCTTAAGGCTTCGACGCTGGCATTGTCAGTGCTGTAGCCTGAGTTCGATTCCCAGTCAGGGAGCTAACCACATACCAAAAAGAAAAAAAAAATCTGAAGGGAAAAATAAGTTGTCAAAGATTATACATTCGATTTGGGAAAATTAAATCTTGAAAATATTACATGGGTTACCTTTCAGCATGAATGTTATCCTCAAGATTTTGAAAGACATACTTCCAAAAGGATACATTTCTCATCACTGTGTGACCTACATGTCAGATTTTCCCAGAAATGTTACAGAATTTCCATGAGCAAGATGTTTGGTAACACTGTATGAAAATTAAATATGGAGGCATTTAATATCCAGAAGCTTCCATGTGAATGAATTTGGATTGTCCTATGCTCAGTGCTATAAATATCTAATGCTTTTGTCTATTCAGTAACCCTGAGCCATTTGAGAATTTACCAAAAAAAGATATGGAGTCAGTAGTACAATAGTTCTGGACTACACTGAATTCATATCCCTGTTTAACTCCAGCTGAATTAATTTGACCAAGTTTTTATCCCAG
Source organism: Lyroderma lyra (assembly GCA_004026885.1). Classification (NCBI taxonomy): domain Eukaryota; kingdom Metazoa; phylum Chordata; class Mammalia; order Chiroptera; family Megadermatidae; genus Lyroderma; species Lyroderma lyra. The sequence continues at coordinate 25,969 of PVJL010012296.1, forward strand.
CTTACACCCTGAGTCACGCTGTAGGTTTGGAAGCTGACTGTACTTCAGGGCATTGGTGGAAATGCAAATATCAAATGTAGGAGGCCCACCTAGAGATTCTGGAGAAGTGAGAACTGTGACCACAATGGTGCAGGGCAAGTTCTGACTGCTGCATTGAGGATGAATACTAAAAGAAGTAAATATTTGCACAGAATGTGATCCCTGACTCTGAGAACAGCTTCTACCTACCACCCTGAGGTCTTCTCTCTGTTTCTGTCCCCTGCTCCTATCTTGGAGGAATCCAGGTACTCTTATCCTCTGAACAGAAAGCTAAACTGAAATTAACCCCATTGCCTTGTTCTTTCTTTCAGGACAAAGGGAGCAAAAAATCCAAGGAAAGAACCTAGTATTTAACAAAATAATTGCCATATTCTATTCATTGTAAAACTCGCTCTTGTTATTCATATATGAGCATCTCTGAAATTGAGATACAGCATTTTACAATTTCTCAAGGCCATGAACAACATAATTTTTATGTTGTTCATATTGTCAGTGCTTCATCTGAATTTTGTGTAGTACCATGAATATAATTACCATTTCCAGTGTCTTCAAAAATTAGATTGTGATTCATCATGGGAACTAAGTTATTCCATGTGCAGAAAGACATAAAAAAAGAGGAGTGGGAAAAATTGTTAAGAAAATAATGATTGTTGGAGAAATGACCACAATCCATATTTGCTTGCAAAGGAGGGAACAAGAACATTACAGAAATTAAGAAACTAAGCATCTGCAGGCAAATAAAACTGCAGTACTTGTAATGTTTCTCTAACTTGACTCACCTAGTATCTCCTATATATGTGGATTGTGATTAAGTGAGCCTGGAGTAGAGCCAGAAAGTCTGCTTTTCTGATGAGCTCCCAAGTGATGCTGATGTTGCAAGGTGCTGAAGAATTACCTCTCCACATCGAGAAATGCAACTGAAGTTGGGTCACTTGCCAATTTCCTCCAAATAATGGAAAAGATTTAAGCAATGAGAAGTTGGCTCAATTAATTTGTGTGTTGCATAGGATTCACCATTCTTGCTGACTTCAAAGAGAAACCTTACCTTCCAGCTGCCGATCAAACGGAAGGAAAAACTCTCACTATGAGCAGTCAAGAGGAAAAGACCAACGTCAAATTTATAGCTATCACTAGAGCACTTTTACATAGACACTGCCTCATCATTAGTTTTGATGGCACCAAGAGTGATAATTGTATTGAAATCATTCCTATGAGTGGCTCTAAGTAGAAAAATGAGTCAGAAGAATAGTGTTCAGTATGTGAAGAAATGGTTTTAAATATTTAATCAATTTATTTCTTTTTAAGTTTCTTAATTTTTAAGTGTGGAAAGGAATGATACATGATTTATAAACTTTATGTCCAAGTGAGTCTAGAAGTGCTCTTTCTGTAAATGAATGTGAAGGGTTTATGTACTAAAGCACTGTGTCATAACCAGCAGTGTTTTCCTTAGTACTACAGTCACTTTTTCTCATAATGGTGTCCAAAATTTGATAAAACTCAACAGAATGACAGCCAGACATTTTACTCACCTCCACTCCCACAAGAGGCACACATACTGAGGACAGTCAGATTATACTTTGAAAACAAAACAAACTATAAAAAAATCAACATGCAGTGAATTATAATAGTTTTCTGTATTACCATAATAATCACCACACACAAAAAAATAAAGCCGGTTAACTGGTGGCTAATAAGTTTGGTAAATTTCAGAGTGTATTTAAGATGAAGATATAGCAGACAATGACTATTAGGACATACAATAAAATCAATTGCAGTGTCTTCACAATGAAGACAAAATATAGTAGCAAAAAGTGAGTGGTATTGAGGAAGGGCAAGGAGGGGTCTCTGAAGAGAAGGCATCCAAACCAATTCAGAGGAGGCTCTGCCCTGATTTGATATATAAATAGCCAGCCCTTTTCACAAACATACCCTTGAAGATGGATGTAGCAGATGTTTCTTTATCTAGTTCATTCTCACTGGCCTGGCTTCATGCTCATCTTGTAAATTGTCTTTTCTTGTTGTTTTGCTGAGATGAGATAGAATTCATTCACCAATACAAGTATTCAACTCTACTTGAAAGTTAGACATTTACAATGATGAGTTAATAAGTTAGAAGTCTGAGAAACACACCAGTCTCTGAGGCATTTGATTTTATAAGAACACCCAGGGAATGTCACCTAAGGGAAAGCTTGAAAAATTAATTTCTGGGCCTGCAGAGCTGAGAACCAGACCAGTAACATGATGACCTTATCAAATAATGATTCTGACTTTGTCTCAGCCTGCAGTTGACTTCCCAAGTGTTTACTTTCCTAACTGCAATAATTACTACAACTCCTATTTAAAAATGTCAGAAAAGTAATAGGAGGCTAGAGTTTATACACCACTTTTTAAACTCCTCACATCTTGGAGTTTTTTCTTAATCCAAAGCTATTCTGTTTTCCTATATTTAAGGTTTATTAACCAAAGTATTGTCAGGCTATTGGTAGAAAATGAATTATTTGTAATTCCCATATTAGTCTCATCGAGGGAAAAAGCAAAATAAAGCTTTACTTCACAGTCTTCAGTTTTCCCATATGAAATAGGAACTCAGTTGGTCATTTACAATAAATACTACACACGTCTTAGTGAAAACGATGTTATAGAAGGGTTGCTTATTTCCTGTTTTACAAAGGAGAAAGCTATATTTTATGTCACTTCGGAATAGCCAACATGCACAGTTAGAAAGGCTCTTCAGTCCACATCCTCTAATTTCAAACACCCTCTTTTCCCTGCTAGGTCAAGTTGCCTCTCTCTAATGAGTCATGATGATGTTTCAACCTTATTCAAATAATAAATGTATTAACTACCAAAATGTTAAGAACAGAAAATAAGGTAATTGCTACAAATTTCCATAGTAATACAAACAGGTGTTTTTCTGGGACACTGCCTAGGGACAGAAGACTGGACTAGTTGACAATCAGAAACCCTTTAGTTACAATTAGTCTATGAAATCAGAAGTGGGCATAACAAAAACTCAGCCTTGGAGTCAGTCCTACCCACTCACCTACGGAAAGCAATCAAGACTCACCTACAACAGAACAACACACACACACACTCAAAGGTCACTCCTTGAGCATGCATACAAAAGATCAGGGACATTGAGCCATTGGATCATATGGGACACACACTACATAATGCCATCCAGCAAAGATGAAGAGACAAAAGAACTCTATCTTGTACATAGAAATGGACAGAGAGAGGTAGACAGAATGAAGAAATAAGGAAGCATATCCCAAATAAAAGAACAGGAGAAACCAGAAATAGAACTAAATTAAACAGAAGCAACTAACCTACCAGAGCGAGAGTTTAAAATACTGGTTATAAGAGTGCTTGAGAAATTTAGTGACAATTTCAGCAAAGAGATAGCAATCAGAAATTCATTGAAAAGGACATAGAAACTAGAGAAAAAGAACCAGTCAGAAATAAAATATATATATATATATATATATATATATATATATATATATATATATATATATATAAACAATAATGAAATATACACTGGAAGGAATCAACAGCCGATTAGAAGAAACAGTGGACTGAATCAGTAATTTAGAAGACAAGGTAGCAGAAACCACCCAATCAAAACAGCAGAAAAGAGAAAAGAATTTTAAAAACATAGATAGTTTAAGGGACCTGTGGGACAACATCAAGCATAACAACATCAAGGGCTACCACAAGGAGAACAGAGGGAGCAAAAGATCGAGAGCTTATTTGAATAAAAAATGACTGAAAACTTTCCTAACCTAGTAAAGGAAATAGACATACAAGTCTAGGAAGCACAGAGTCCCAATCAAGATTAACCCAAACAGGCCCACACCAAGATACATCATAATTAAAATGGCAACAGTTAAAGACAAAAAGAGGACCCTAAAAGCAGCAAGAGAAAGACCATGAGTTACTTAACGAGGGAGTCCCATAATACTGTGAGCAGATCTCTCAATAAATCTTTGCGGGCCAGAGGGAAATAGCAGGAAGTGTTCAAATTAATGAAAAACAAGAGCCTACAACCAAGACTACACAGGAAGGCTTAAAATTGAAGGCAAGATAAAGAGCTTGACAAACAAGAAAAAGCTAAAAGAATTCACTACCACCAAGTCAGTATTATGAGAAATGTTAAAAGGACTTTTTTGAGCAGAAAGGAGAAAACAAACAAATGTAGGTAGAAAATAGTGATAATAAAATTTTAGTAGCTATGTACCTATCAATAATTTCTTTAAATGTATATTGATTAAATGCTCCAATCAAAACACATAGGGCAGCTGAATGGACAAGAAAACAAGATTCTTATAAATGCTCTCCATAAGAGACCCACCTCAGATTGAAAGACACACACAGACTGAGAATAAAGGGATGGAAAGATATTTTATGGAAATGAAAATGAAGGGAAAAAAGCTGGGGTAGCAATACTTATATTAGACAAAATAGACTTTTACAACAAAGACTATACTGTAATAAGAGGCAAATTAAAATGAAACTACATGATAATAAAGGAATCAATTCAACAAGAAGACATCACCATATTAACATGTTTCCCCCAACATATGAGTATCTAAATACATACAGCAAATATAGACTGACATAAAGGCAGAGATCAACAGTAACAATCATAGTAGGGGATATTAACACCCCACTGACACCAGTGGGCAGATCTTCCAAACAGAAAATCAAGGCAGAAATAGCGGTCTTGCATGACACACTAAACTAGATGGATTTAATTGATATTTATAGAGCATTTCACTCCAGAGCAGCAGAATTCATTCTTTTCAAGTTCACTTGGAACATTTTGCAAGGTAGACCACATTACCCATCAAAGAATCTCAGTAAATTTAAGAGGAAATCATATCACACTTCTTTTCTGATCACATAGTATGAGACTAGAAATCACAAGGAAAAAAAAACTGAAAAACACATAGACAAATGGGGGTTAAATAACATGCTACTAAATAATGATTGGTTCAACAATGAGATCAAGGGAGAAATTAAGATACCTGGAGACAAATGAAAATGAAAACACATGGACCCAAAAATCCATGGGCTATAGCAAAGGCAGTCCTCAGAGGGAAGTTCATAGCAATGCACACCTACCTAATGTAAGAAAAATCTCAAATAAACAGTCTAACTTTACACCTAAGGGAACTGGTAAAAGAAGAGCAAACAAAGCCCAAAGTGAGTAAAAAATGGAAAATAAAAGATATCAGAGCAGAAATCAATGAAATTGAGACTTAAAAAATAAGAGCAATACAAAAGATTAAAGAAACCAAGAGCTGGATTTTTTGAAAAGACATCAAAATGACAGAATTTTAACCAGACTCATCAGGAAAAAAGAGATCAATAAAGCTTTAATGACCATTGGTAAATTTGAGTATACAAAAGTTATAACATCCTCATGTTGGGTAAAAGATGAATATATTTGCTTTGTATATGGTGGCTTATTTTTAAGATAACAGCTATTATTCATAAGCTAACAATCACATTTATTAGTAGTTGATTGTATTTTTTATTAGAAATAATAACATCAGAAATTCATAAAACATTAGGTTCAGATCATTGATAAACTTAGAATATAGAGGGCAGTCAAAAGCAGCCAGCTCAGCTAGGAAAGCTAACGGTATATCGACAATTTTCTTTATGAAATGCACTTCTAATTTCCATACATAACAGCAAATCATGGTATTAACTGAAGTGCTTTCAGTTAGCACAATAGATGATAGAAAAGTTAACACTAATAGTCCATAATTGGAACCAAATACTAAAACAGCAATAAGCCAGACAGAAAAAACAAAGAACTGTATGACTTCACTCATATGTGAAATATAAAACTGAAAGCAAAGAAAAAGAGAATGAACAAACAAATAACCCATCAATAGTTTATTGTTTATTTGGGGATGAGTGGGTTAGGGAGGGGAGAAATGGGAGGGGGTGGGAGAAGAGGTGGGGAAACTAAATATAAGGTGATGGAAAGAGAAGTCACATTAGGTGGTGAACTTATACATCAAGTTGACAATGCACTGTAGAATTGTATGCCTAAAACCTATGTAATCCTTGCTAACAGATGTCACCCCAATAAGTATAACAATAAAAATGAATTTAAAAAAACTTTACAAAAGAATGAAGAAACTTCCATAGTTACATCATCCATATTCACATAGCAACTCCATCATGACTGTATTACTCTTTATAAAATAATAACATAAGGATTTTTTCAGAACATTTATTCTATTAGTCACAGTCTAAACCAATATAACATTCATTAATCAGAGATACCACAAGTTATTAACAGTCTCCTAAAGGCATTTTTACCCTCAATATCTGTTACATTCGCTGCTCCTACATTTTAATTATGAATTAAAAGCAATGCAAATATTATAATCAGAGAAGGAGAGAACATTTTCATTTACTTAAATACTATATATAAAATCATTTTTGTTTCAGAAATTTTTCATGTCAGCTGAAGTTGCCTTACCCCTAGTGATATTACACCTGCAGTGGACTGAAAAAATTCCAAATATTCTAAATTTGTCATCACATAAAATTACTTTGGCAAATATTTCTAAATAGTGTTATACATATTTCAAGATGAAAATATTCTCTAAGTTGCTATAAATCCACTTTGTAAGATCATTAAATATTCAATATTGACTCAAGAAAAGTAAGTATATTTGGAGGTTTTCTTTGGATATTTCTTTTTTTAACTTAACATTTGTGTTTTGCAAACCTTACAGAAATGAAAATAAGATAAATCAGTGTCTTGGTTCCTTTGGAAATGATATGGACTGTGGTTTATATTTATCCTGAGAAACTGTGTATATTTCATATTGTTAATATTCCACAGTATATTAATAAAGCTTTGTTCCATGTCTGCTAAGGACACTGGGCTGGCCACATTAACTGCAACTTGCTGTAATACCCTAATTAACTGGATTTTGTTTCTAGTTCTGGGATGTCCTAGCTTTCTGTGTCTGCTCTGTGAATTCCTTCTCCTTCAAACTGGTCATGAGAATTAACTGCTCTGCAGAGCTTTACTCTCTATTTTACTGTCAACTGATGCCCAGTCTTCTATGCTGGTATGACATTACTCATATACTTCCATTCCAGAAATTGAATTGTAATTGTTTACATATCTTGACTTTCAACAATCTGAGTGTGTCACTGGGCATGTGAGGATCATCTCTGTATGTCCAAAAACACTAGCAACACACCTAACCCATAGTAAAATCTTAAAGGTATACTGTTCAATAAAATTATATACATTAGCAAGCATACTATTTTAAATTTTAGTGCTCTTCAGAAAATCAGTTTGTTTTATTCACTTAATGAACAGATATTTGTTGATCCCTTAATTTATACCAGATACTTTCTGTGTCATCCTATTCACTAACTTGTGTAATCTTCCCAAGTCCTTCAGAACTTGTTACCCTAGCTTCTTTTCTACAGATGAGTGCCTAAACCAGGTTCACTGTAACCTGACAACATGCCTACTGCTTTTTCCTCTATAGTCTTATACTTGAAAATAAAATGCTCCTGATTTATTTAGTTTTCCTGCCTTACTGAATATAATTTATTCAGTACAGCAAATTTTTCAGGACCTGGCCAGTGTTCGGGTTTACTATCATTTTTTAAAATCTTCCCTTAAAAAATAGAACTCCCCTCCAAAACGTTGGGGCAAAATGTCTTCTCATTTTTTTTCTATTGGAGTTATTGTTTGAGGTTTTCTACTATAAGCTCCCTCTATACCTCAATGGTTACTTTTCTCCTGTTGAAATAATACTCAGACTCTTTCAGTGATTTGTAAGTAAATAATAAACTTTTGAGAAAAGGAATTTCCTTCAAACATACTGTCTCTGTTTGGAGCTAAATTGTATTCCTTCAAATTTCTAATCCCTAGTACCCTGGAAACTGATTGTATTTCAAGGTAGGGTCTTTAAAGAGGTAATTCAGTTAATATGTGGTCATTAAGGTGGGACCCAGTCCAATATAGCTAATGTCATTTGAAGAGGAATTTAGAGACAAACATGAACAAGAGAAGACAGTGTGAGGACCCAGAGAGAAGATGGTCATCTCCAAGCCAAATAGAGACACCTGGCACAGTCCCTGCCCTGCTGGCACCCTGAACTCGGATGTCCAGCCTCCAGAGCTGTGAGCAGACACATTTCTGTGTACTTGCTATGGCAGCTCTACCACACCGATACTATCTCATGTGTGTAACTTTAATGTAATCATTATTATCAACCTCAAGTGGGCCTTTAAGCTCCTATAAATGGGAAGCAGTGTGTCTCGCTTTTCATTATATAGTAGATTCTCTCTTAACCAGAACTCAAGCAACCAGCAAAATGTTTCTGGTTAAGAGGCAGTCTACTTATATTTATCTGACATTTACCAATCCCCATGGGTGCCGGGTAAGTGAGAGTCTACTCTATTTCCTAACATCTAAGCCAATAATAAAATACTGAAGCCTAATAAAAAGTAAAAGAACCTTCAGATCAGGAAAAGAAATAGTTACCTCATGCTGAAAAAGAGGACTTCGGATAGTGAACTGCTGCTTTATAGTATAAGCACTTATGCATGCTTTATTTTTTTAATCATTTGCATGTGTTATTTGAATAAAATTAGATGGATGGAGAAGATAGGTAGGTGAGTAATTAGAAAGAAAACATAAAACAAACAAATGGGAAATGTGATCACATTTAAAACATTCAAATCAATGATAAACTTTAGTTTAATCCTCCACTTATAAATTATCCTCTGGTGAATTTGGACTCTAGAGTTCATGAACATAAATCAAATCACCCAAGTAGAAGTAATTTGCTTCACTTAAACCAAAGCCCTGACTAGCTAGTGAGTTGCCCTTAAGAATTAACCAGAACAAAATCCTGCTTAAACAACTATTTGACTTGTCTATTCATGAGAATAAAAACAAAGTCCATTTCATACCTCAAGAGACATAGTCAGAAAAACAAGGCTTTCAGAAGCATCTCTGAGGAAATGTTTAAATCACTGACAACAAAATTCAACAAGGTGCAGCCTGGAGGAGGGGATGATGAGAACAAACAGGGTCCTGATCCCAGCAGTGGGTCTCTGTGGCCCAGGACGCAGGTATGCTCCTCACACTCCTGAGTAAGCCTGCATCCTCAGCACTGCTTGTCTGGTGGTGGAATCAAATGACCACTGTGGCGCCTGAGACCACTTCACAGTTTATGCTCTGCTGTTTATGTACTGTTTGTCTTCATGACTCAGGCCCCTTACTTTATGTAGACTGTATATGCTTGCTTTAAAACAGAATAATAAATTATCTGAAGACTATAGTAGATTTGGCAAAACCAACTAAGTCTTCTCATAGTTGAATTTCAATTTTGCCATCATCCAAAAAAAAATCATTTCTTGAATATTAAAATGGCTATATGATTTAGTTGCCAGAAAGAATGTCAAACATCCTGGTTTTAGTAAAGTACAATTTATCTAGACCAGGAGTCTCAATAGGGAGCGGTTTTGCGAAGTGGGATATTTGGCAATGTCTGGAGATATTTTTGGTTGTTACAGCTCAGAGCTAGGGATGTGACTGGCATCTATTGGGTAAAGACTGGAGACACTGCTACACGTGCTGGAATGTGCAGGCAAGCCCTTCACAACACAGAATCATTCAGTTCACATTTTTAGTGCTGTCCAAGTTGAGGAACCCTGCTCTAGACCAAGCTTTCCATAAATCAAAGTCTGCTCATCTGTGAGATAATACATGCTTTGTAGTCTTGTTATGCCAAATAGAGATAGAGTGTATAAAGCACACAGTTGGGACTTCCCAAGTAGCAATTTATATTACTACCATTGTTATTAATCATTTGTGTTTATATGACCGAATTTGGAAGTGATCAGTATTCGCTTACAACTCTCTTTAGGACAACTCACTAGACTTACCTAAAACAGCTACATAAGGTGTTTTTAGGACAAGAATTATATTTCTATATAAAAGAATTGGATGAAAGTTGTCAGGTATAAGCATACAACTTTGTCAGGAACTAAAACAGCAAGGTCTAATGAATTGGGTTCAGGTGAGTTGGGGCGTGCAAAAGAGCCACACGTTTTCCCTGAGAAGTTTACCATCCTGTGTGAATGCTGACTGTTTCTGTACTAGGAAAGGGGTGTGGAGAGTGCCTCACAGGACTCCATGTGCATGCCTGGACTGTTTTCTCATTCTCACATCTGAGTAAGCAGCCCCACATTGAAAGGTTTGAACACCCACACAGTTCCACAGATTGTGAGTGGGTATTTCCCTGCAGCTGAACTTGCTGTTCATTAATCTTGAAAAGGTCACCCAAGTGATGTTTAAGCCTTGCTCATCATGATTGTTTTTCCACAGAGCACATAAAAGTGGCTAATATTACTCAGTGGAAAACATTCTAACAGCATCACAATGTGCCGAGCAAGGTGTGCTCCCTTTACAACCACTATTATATTGAATCCTCACCCTAACTTTGGGTCCTGGTGCAATTGGCTATGTAGACACAGGTAACAGTGTGGAGCCCATAGTGGAACTCAGCACCTGAGAGCTAAACCATTGGGCTTCTGCTTCAAAACAGGGGGGTGTCTGTTAAATCACCTTTTCCAAATTCTCTACACCCAGGACAGAGATGTTAAAGGCAGGAAGAGCAGAAATGCTCTACCCACAGAACAAATAGGCGATGGAGAGAAAGAGGGAGAGGCTGAGACACTCTAACCTCAGAATAGAGGGGTGATGGAGAGGAGGCAAAAAGCAGACACTCTTGCCAGAGCTGTCTTTTTTGGGAGCAGTGATATGGTAGAAGACCTTAGACTAGACACAGGTAGAGAAGTTCTTGTGCATCCATGTCGTCTGACAGGCATAGTTTATGAATGTTAATCATGAAGTCTTCTGGCATCATATTATATGTTAGGAGTCACATTTGGGGAATTATTTACATCTATTCTTTCTGATAGCATTGGGTAAAGAAAAATTAGGTTTTTTCCAGTTTCAGATATGCTAAATATTAAAAAATGACAAAGTTAAAATCATGTTGTTCTCCACAGAATATAGCTTGTCACTTAAACAACTCACTTCTGAAATACAAATAGGTGGTTCTACTTGTATAGGAAAATATCTAAGAATAAATAAATCAACTTACGAGTACATTCTATTTTTAAAATGTCATTTAAATAGTAAATTCTCCAACCAAAAAGTCATAGGGGGTAATTCAAATTTCTCAGTAACCAATAAATCAAAAACTGCAAACTCAGAGTGATCCAAACTTTCTTCTACTCCCGAATAAGACACTCCATATTTACATGAATCTCGATTTGTGCATGCATAAACCTATGCTGGAAATTCTTGTCAGTAACACCATAACATAATCTAGAAGTACTTGATTCAAGTCATAAGAGTGTATCAGCACTTCATAATATATTCAGGGATCTCTACATTTCTAGCCTTCTAATTTCCTATTCAATAATATAACAATAATGGTTGCTTCCTTGCCTAACACATGCGGTTACTCTGTGGCTTAAATTTAATCTTCTAATTAATTTACTTGCCAGTTTAAAGTGTTTCTGACATATAGTATCTATAAATAAAGTCATACTCCATATCAAGGATTACAAGAGTCTTAGGTTCTTGTCCCTGCCTGCTTTGCTAGACTAGCTACTCACACTCTTTCCCATCCACCTACTTTTAATGTAGTTTCTCTCCTATGCACCATCACACTTTGGGCATTTGCTAACTCTGCATCCTCTGCCAGGACTGTTTCCTGTGCCTTGACCATCTGGAAAGCAAAAATTTCATCCTGCTTCATAAAATCAAGCCATT
>PVJL010012297.1:0-23461 GCA_004026885.1 Lyroderma lyra
GTGCCCAGCAGGCCGTAGCCATGGCATGAGCACACAGGGACAGCTCAGAAGACGATGAGTCACTGAGCTGTGAAACGTCTTCGCTTCCTTCCCCAGGCATCTCACAAAGAAAAGAACACGGCCTCAGAGACAATGACTTTTATAACTTTTAAAACCTGTCACATTAGCTTGCAGGCAGAGAACCCTTTATAGTCGTTACACGAGGGCTGTCCAGAAAGTACCCAGCCCCATCATGTGAGAAGCAGGCACTCAGGGCTGGGTTTCGTTCCGGACAGACTTCGCACTTTCACTGCACTTGGATGTTGGAAATGCAGATATTCGTAGGTGAGAAGGTAAGTGACAACGGCTCCGGTCAATGCAAAAGGCAGGGTGGGGGACTCCAGGGGACAGTCAGGTTTCGGTGCACGAAGCCCCTGTGTACGTTGCTGGAAGGACACAGGTTGTCACAGGCTGCCCCCAGGAAGCACACACTATTCCTTCCCCGGCAGCACCCGAGGAAGCTCAAAGCGCACAGAAAGCGCGCGTATGCGCAGTAACGTCGAGGGCGTTCGATCCATCTGAGCCTAACGATCAGGCACCATGGGAGTATGACCGAAAAACAGAACAAAACAAAGCAAAAATCCCTAGAAAAATAGCAACAGTAACGTCTACCGGCATCAGAACCGATTTTCTTTTCAGTTACAAGGGACCCAACGTTTGCTTTGCTGTTTGTCATTTTGTTCCATCTTTTTCTTTACGTGGCTCAGTTTAATCGTATCTGGTACAGTCAGCAGCTCCTTTGTAACTTCACAAACCTCTGACGTGCTGTGCTTAAACCAAAGGGTGTGGGGTTGCACAGAAAATCTGGGCGTCACTGTAATGACAGATGTGTCTGGAGGCCCAGGGCTAAGATCTGCACTGAACCAGGGCAACCCCAAAACCTTCCTCTTTCTGGTGTCTCTGCTTGACTAGACTGACTCCATTACGGAAAACAGCAACGACCACAACCACCTAACTTCGGGGAAATTCGACACAATGTCTCAGTCCCAGGCCTCCTGCAGAAAACGGAGCGTGAGTAAGTGCGTCTATAATTGTCTCAACTCCTCGGAGGCAGCTGTGGCTAACCCGGCCCCTAAACGTGGCTGGTGACACACCAGGCACAGCTGTGCCGTGCCCACACGCACCTTCTCACTTTAAATTGCCGTGGAAGTAACTCAGTAGGAATTTTCCAAGCAAAATGTAGATTTTAAAACTAACTTAACCACTAAACTGTTGTGTGTGTCTGTAACTTTCTGCCACTCCCTTTGTACACGGGCCACATCTTTATCTAATCATCTACGCAAGGGCACTGTGGGTGTCCCCGTGTCTCGGCCACCATGAATAACGCCGCGATGAACACAGGGTGCACCTACCTTCACGGATGAATGTTTTCAGAGTTTCGGGTTAGACGCCCAGAAGAGGGGTCCTACGGTAATTCTGCTCTTAAGTTTGTGAGGAAGCTCCACACTGTTGGCCACAGTGGGCAGGCACCAGTTTGCTGGTTAGTGGGGTCCAAGGGATGACACTCATGGTGACAGAAGGAGACGTGTCACTGGGTGGGGCGCCCTCAGTGCCTCACACAGATGAGGCCTGAGAGACATGTACACCTGAAACCTCTAATTTCACTAACCAGTGTCACCCCAATAAAAATTTTAAAAATCAAAATAAGATTTATTTATGTCATTCTAGGCTTTATTATTCTTTTGGAAAACATTAATTTTTCCTATTGGAAATGGTGCAATTGTTACATTCACCACAAAATTATTATTGTTTAAGGTTTCCAACTTTTCACAGTCTAGTCTATACCTGGCTCTACATAACACTGAACTTTTAATTCCATTTTCTATATAAGAATTTTAGGAAAACTGTTATATTTTGCCTATTAGTTATGTTGTATTTAATATTCTTTAAGGCAATCATCAGAAATTGTATTTTCTAAGAATCTACATCATAAGTGAGCATTTTGCTAGTGCTAACTAAGTGACGTTATGAATTAATCTACAATAGAACGTTCTTGTAAACACACAGATTTTCAACAACAGAGATAAGAAAGCTATCACTTATCTTCCTGGGTGGTGGATGCTCCCATCCACTAAGGTAATGACAACGTATATTTTAAAAAGTAGGAAACACATGTCTATTATGAAATGCATGACAACAGTCCATGAAAAGAAAAAGATTTTGAGAAATTTAAGCTTACTACTAGAATTTTTGAAGGCAAAAAATGACTGGTCCAAATGTTCTGGATGAACATATGGTTTAAGTAATATAACAAATTCGTATTTAAATATCTGACTATAAGTTTATTTGTAAATTACGATACCGAAGATCTGTGGATCTTAGTGCTTAAACATAGCTCAGTTGTTTTTTTTTGTTTGTTTTGTTTTTTTCCAAAAAGTATTGACTGGCCTGCAAGTTTTCCAAGAATAAAAAGTAATGAGTTTGGAGATATTTAGAACATTAAGCTAACTCTAGCAAGACTCGCGTGAACTATAGAAAAAGCACGATTTTCCCCATCAAATCCAAGTTGTATTCAGTGACTGGCAGGTGCGCTACGTCGGAAGGACCAGGAAGGGGGCGTATAGCATTTACCGAAGCTCACAAGCAGGCAGTCGGACACGCAAATCCCAGTGCCCAAGCCCTCCGCCGAGTGGCCGCGAATGCTGACGCAAGTGTCTGCACGGTCACCTTTGCCTGCACAACGCCCCAGGTGTCTGGGGGACGCGCGGGGAGTGAGTACGGGCATCGGGGTGCACGCACTGCAGCTGTAATGACTGAGTCGCTCGCCAGAGCTTGTAAGAATCACACAACCCGAACTGAAGAGAAATCCGACGAGACCGAGATGAACGTTTACTTGGAAGGGACCCGCGTCGTCCGGAAAGAGACACGGTGGTGGCGGGAGTGGCGCTAGGAGGCCCTCTGTCCTCGCCCCTCTCCTCCTGCAGACGGGGTGGGAGGGGGTGGGACCGGCGGCGCCAACTTGCTTTACCTCCCGCCCACGACGTGGACATCACAGGTGCACTGCGAGAACACACCTTCGTTTTTCGACGAAGGATCCGAATTCATCACGACGTGGAGCTTAGAAACCCACGGCAAGAGTGCTCCCAACAGTGACTGTGGGACTGTCCCCGTGGGGTCCCGATGAGGACGCAGGTCCTTACGGTCGGAGTGAGGGCCCAGCACCGGGTGGCGGAGCTGTGACAGTGTTAATGACGTGCGCGACCTCCACGGCACTCACTTTAACACGCTGCTGGTCATAAAATCTTCTACCTGAACGGGGGCAAACGAGGCTGCCTGGGCCCGCTGGCGTTCGCCATCGATCCGGACCCTGCGGAGGTGCGCTCAGTGGGGTCAGCTGGGCAGCGGCCTGACACGACACCTTTACGCCCGCCCAAGGCTCCCCAAGCCCGGGGCCATCGCGCACGTGTGGGGGCCGGTGCCTCGCAGAGCCCCTTCCGAAGGAAAACGTGCTGATCACGCGAGGACTGGGGAGCGAGCCGCGAGCACTTGCTTAATGCAAACAAACGCTTCACGGGCAAGAGGTTCACATTCCCTGTCCTTCCTGGGCCTTCACCCACGTGCCATGACCACGCTAATGGGACAGAACTGAAGGCTTCTGGACGTGTGAAGTGGCTCCAGCGCTAACGCTCCCAGGTCGCTGGGAGAAGCACCACCCACAGGAGGGACCTTCGCCGTGAGGTCCCTGGGGTGCCATCCGCATCCGAGGGAAACGAAAATAACAAAAAAGCTTCATCTGCAAGTGCCTCTCAGTGCAGAATTTAACCTGAAGGACTCTTGGCGACGGAACGATGGCACGCAGGCTTTTAGAGCACGGCTTCCCCCTCCACAGCGCGTGAATGAGCCCCAGGACCGCGGGGAGCGGAGGCCCCCGAGGGACCAGGCCCTCTGGGGTGTGCTCACGATCACCGCAGGAGGTCGTCTGGCCAAGTGCACCGGGGGCAAGGCGCACCGCTCACTCTTCCACGCAACGAGGACTCGGGAGCACGTGTTCGGCGCCGGTGTGGCCCAGAGCCTGTCCACTTCACCGGCTCCCAGGCTGCAGACGGTTCTCCCGCGTCTGCAGTTACTGTCTCCGTCTGCAGCGAACAGGCGGAGCTCTGCTCTATTAACTCCAAGAGGCCCTGGGGCCACCGCGCTGGCCGTGACGTTCCGACGTGACCCTCTACGCGTGGGGGGAGCGGTCAGCCTCTGCGCGTCCCTGGAGGTAAGAACAGGAAGGTGGGGGTTCAGCAATGCGTGCGCTCGCGTGCACCCCACCTCCACGACGGGCCGCCGCTCTGTGTGACTTCAGGCAGGGCGTTTCCTGCTCCAGACCTGGTCTGCAGGACAAGGACACGCTCGGGGGGCGTCGGGGCCGCCCTGGGTCATCAGGCCGCCGTGGGCGTGAAGGTGCCCCCAGCCCCCGCTAACTCGGTGTGTCACACGAGACGTGGCACCTAACCCACTGGGGCTCCGGCTCCTCTTCATTACAGAACGGACAGGAAACGTCGGAGTGCGAGGCCGGTTCTGAAGCGACGGAGCAGACGGACCAACTCACGTGGCCCAAGGCAGCGTTCTCCCTTTTCCTGTTTCTCCTCCTCCCGCCGACCAGCACTTCGCGTCCAGCTGCCACCGTGCTCCACGGCCACCCGAGTCTTTAGACTGGAGAAGCTCAGAAGCCCTCCAGCTGCTGACAAATGGATTCTTCTATCGTCCGGCGTCCCCCCACACCGGCCGCAGGGGTGTCCCGAACGCATGAACCACGTCAGTCACCGTCCCATCACCCACCTGTCCAGCTGCCAGTGTCCCTTGGCTGGACACGCGCAGCCATTCACTCGGTGACCTTCAGCACGGCCTCTTGTCCTCTCGCTAACGTTCCACAACGCAGCAGAACGTGACCGTGTCCTGTCGCTCTCAGAACACAGGCTCGGGGTACGGGTGACCCTGCAGCTCAGGCCACGGCGCCACGTACTCCCCGGTGCCGGCGTTCTGAGCTCCGGGTACCTGTCCGGTTCCTCTACACAAGCCCCAGCCTTGCTCCTGCCACGGGGGCCGGCCTGCAACTCTGTCCTCAGTGCTTTCTCCTGACGTCACTCCTGTCCCTCCTTCAGGCAGAGCCAGAGCACCCTGTGCCAAGGAGAGACCGTCCCCGCCCCACGGCTCACAGCCGGTGACCTCTTCTTGGCAAACCCTCGATCCAAGTGCTTCCCGTCCGGGCCTCCATGACGGCTGGATGAACACTGACTCACACGGTTTCTGAACAACGACGCTCCCCGGCTCGACCAAGAGAGCAGGACGACCTCTGACGTATTCGCACGCGGCTGCTGCGGGGCCACCGTGCAGTGGGGCCCAGCGCCAACGCGACGCGCAGGGCGCGCGTACAAACACCGCCGATCGGGTACAGGAGGAAGAACGCAGGACGCTGGCTTTCGGCTCCGCACCAACAGCAAGAAGCCTGCAAAGCCCTTGCCCAGATTTGTAAATAGGCCAATAGCTACCCCAATACACCCCAAGTCAAGTGGTACTAAGGTATTTATAGAAATTTAGGTATTAATACCTAGAATAATCCACTTTCACGTATGTGCCACGTTTCAGTCGCCTATTTCAGTCATGATTTTAAATTTTCTCCAAGAATTAATGGGCTGATTATTCAGATTTATGCGTGTGTCAGTTCCCCCAGCTCTCAGCTACGTTTTCTAATTCAATGAACACAGCGTGGACCTATCTCCATGGCGACAGATATCAGATCACGGATATTTATTTCTTCAGTACTGCTTTGATTATTATGAACAGGTTAATAAGAATTACATGATAATTTGTATTTTTATATACAATCTGCATGAAATACATGCTAATCTCTGATGTTTTTGTTTTCTTTTGCGCTGTTTCTTTTTATTTCTTGAATTCAAATTTCCTTTTAAATATCTCAAAGTCAAATACACGAGATAAGGGAGGGGAAAATTCACTTAATAAACTGTTAAGCCTTTAAAATTGGCTGACTTCCTAGCTGTCCTCCTGGGAGATCCCATCGTCTATTGTGAGAAGGCGGCGGCCCCCAAATTCTTGGGCGTCCCGACTCGAGGACCACCTGCTACGGCCCAGGCCCCCTCTTTTACCTCCTCCCGCAGGGGGCCTCCCAGCCCCAAGGCGGGTCTTCGTCCTGGACACGAAGGCACGGTGCTCAGCTGCCCGCCTGACCTCCTGGGCTTCACGGCCCCTGGACGCCCGCCGTCCCCTGGCACCGGCTGCCGGGCCGGCCGGCTTGCGGCCGCAGCCCATCCGGGCCCCCACGCGGCGTGCCGACCGAGTCGGATCCGTCTCGTGCTCAGCAGCGCGGGCCCTCCTGTGCCCACCTCACGAGACCGCGCTGCCTCCTTGACCACTCCCCCGGGCGCTAAGGCAGGACCAGTGCGCCTGCACCGCACCCACGTGGCACCTGACCGCAGCACTTCCGCACGTGTCGTCTCTGTGTCCCCTTCGCCTGCACCTGGCCGAAAGCTCACTGTGAGTGAGACCGTGTCCGCCTCAGCCCGCCATTCCCTGACCCCGAAAATTCCGGGCTCAGGACGGACCCTGAATAAATACCGAACTCACGCACAACTATGCAGCCGCAGCCCCGACTGTGCTCACTTGCGGTATTTGGTGGCCAGACGAAACCCAGATGGATCCACTCTCTGCCGCCTGGGATTTTCAGGGGTCACATCTTTGATGACCCGAGAGCTGGGACTTGAAGCTGGCCACTCATCAGTGACCATGAAAGAGCACACTCTGCAAATTCTCACGCTTTAACTCAGAATTGTTTCCGGCATTTTGTCATCTATGTCCCAGGTTTCTCCTATTTTACTACAAGGTGAAAAGAAATGCATTTAAAGTGACGGAAGAGCTTCGCCCACGTGAAATACCAACCAGGAGCCTCTCCGGAGTGTTCGGAACAGTTAAAACCTTCCACTCCGTTACGAAGCCGTCTGTGTGAGCGGGAATGAGACATGACAGAAAGCACACTTTCCCGGGTTATTGGTTTTAAATTAGCCTGTGAAGCTGCTTTGTGGGAAACATCAAATCAGCACACGTGACTGTCACGAAGCCGAAGCACTGAAAGCACGTATTTAGGACGGTCCCCGTGCGCAGGGCGCCGAGCTGGACACCGGGAAGACCTGCAGGTTCCATCCACGTGGCTCACAAGGGACAGGCAGCTCACACACGCGGGGAGCGCGCGGGAGCGACGGCGCGGAGACCAGGCCGTGGCGGGGGCACCGGCACGCGCAGGGCCCGGCAGGAAGGCGCGCGCCTGCTCCGAGGGGACACGCCAAGGCCTCCTGACGGCGCGGCCGCGCCAAGCCGTGTTGTAAAGGCCGCGCCGCAGGGAGCCGTCATGGGGAACCCCAGTCCGACGTCCGGTCTGCGTCCCACGCCGGGGTCCATCCACCTCGAGGGTTCAGTGTCCTGGTGAGAGTGTCACCCCCTCCCCATCTCCAACGACAGGTCTCCCGCGTCCCAGCTCGCGCACTAGACGGCGAGCTCACCGAGGGCACGTGGCTGCGGCTCCTCTCCGGTGCCGTCACGTCTGGCGTCTTCTCCGAGTCGATGCAAACGGCCAACTCCACTTTCGGCTGCCCAGACGGACAGACAGACAGACACCTGATTACCCGCCCTCAGTCCGTCCTGTGTCCCCAGTACAGACCAGACATGGGACAGCAGCCTTAAGTGAGTGACGCTGTGGATCAAGAGGTGACCATGGAGTCATTTTAAAAACCACGATTTATGGTAAAATATTTAAATCATGTCACATAAGAATGAGGGGTAGAAGGAGGTTGTATTCGAGCGGAGCATTTACGAGTGTCAAATGCTGCGACATCTCTGTAAGCTCACTTGTCACCGTGACGGAGCGAGCCCGGCTTAGCTGAGGGGTGAGAGCGCGTGGGCACGTCCGTGTCTACTGTCCAGAAAGCAGGACCGGAAGGAGGCGGCCACCACGTGCTTCCAATTTGACCCACACTCATCGCGCTTCACCTCAGTGCACATCGTCAGCTTACGTGTCTGGGTCAGGATCCAAGTCCCTTCCCCGCGAACTCGGCGAGGCCCGCAGCAGCTGCCCTCCGTTCTGCGCCCCGCGCCCGTCTTCGCGTGCGCCCAGTGCCGTGGCCACACTGCTTCGTTGGGACGTGTGTTTGGGACGTGAGCAGGTGCAGGGATTGGCCCTCAGTCCCACAGGGAGGGGACACAGGTGAGGCTGAGCTGCAGGGGGACGGGGGAGCCCGCGGGCGGGGGGAGCGCGTGCCGGGGCCGTGGGACGCCAGGGGACTACCGAGCGTCCGGCCTGGCCGGAGCCCACGCCCCCGGGGCGACGGGCAGGCGCGTTGTCAGAGCGGGAGGGACGGGCGTGGAAGGCAGGACACGGGCGGACAAAGCGCGCGTCCAAGTGCAGTGTCAGAGCCGGTCACAGGAGGAAGGCCGCGCCGGGGGCCGCCGTAACACCCGCGGCCCGTCCCTCCCGGGGGCCGACGCCCCGTGAACACACGTCCCCTCGGGGAGGGCACGTGCAGGTAAACGGAAGCCGAGAGCCTCCTCGCGGCACCTTTCCGGGGGAAGAAAAGGGACAGGAGGCCCCGGGCACACAGAAGTAAGGGACAGCGTGACGCAGGAGTCGGGGACGACAAAAGGGTCTCGGGTACGTGTGGCGAGCAAAGGCGCGTGTCGGGGGGCGTGCACACACGAAAGCACAGCTAAAACTCGGGGTGACTGGATGCAGACCTTTACGCAGCACCACAGTGAGGGGCTCCCCCGGCAGGAGCCTGCATCCCCAGGCGACTGCCCCCCCCCCCCAGAGTCTTTCACGAAAACACGCGACAGTTGGGAAAGCCCAGTTTTAGCAGGTTGCGTGCTCGGTCCAGGTGACCTCTCACCTTTGTATTTCGTTGAAGGTTCCCTAGTAAGATCGGGCCAATGAGACCCCGTTTACAAAGAACCAGCACCCCCTCTTGCACCAGAGGCTCAGGCACATTTCCATGCACAAACGGGGCATTTACGTCAGCGACCAAAGTCAGAGCTCGCTCCCTTTTGGAAGAGGACGACAGCCCGGAAGGTCTCAGCGTCCTGTCGCACACTGTGGCCTCCGGGACGTGCTCTCCGGGCGGCGCGGAGGCCCCTCGGTACAGCTCACCAGCACTCCCAGGGCACAGCCCACACCGGATCCCACGGAGCCACGTGTCCCTGCAAATGGCTCGTCTCGGAGACCTGCGCTGCCCCGGCAAGTCACACGCCGCCCACGGGGACACCGTCGCAGGTCAGGTGTCCCAGCTTGGTACAGCTGATGCGGGCACAGGGTTGGATACAAGAGCTCCGTCTGTCCCCCTCGATGAACGGACAAACGAGGAGGGCGGGCTGCCCCGGTCAGCAACGGCTTAGCAGGAATGGCCCCCATGTCGACGCGGAGTTCCCCAATCCACTTCAATTGTTGCTCGTGTGCTCTGACCCCACACGTCACTTGTCCCTTTACTGTTAGAGCTGCTCAACACCCTACAAGGCCGGTGGGTGAGGTTCCCTCCCGCCTCCCACACAGGTTTTCTGCCCGTGAAGACGCAGCAAACCTGTGTGCTTCGCGTCAAGGCTGGGACGCCCCTAAAATGAGGACTCAGCCCCGACACAGCACGTGACGAGAGCGTGGCCTCCTGTGCCCCTTCCCTGCCCAATAAGGAGGCGGATTGTCCCAACACGGGGACGGCCAGCCCCCGACAGAGACGTGCGGGCACTCTCCCCTTGTGGGAAGGGGACCGAGTCCCACAGAAACGCCCCCCGATGGGAGCCCCAGGTGAGCAGAGTTGTGCTCTACTTACAAATGACCGTACCCCACCAGGCTCACGGCCAGGATCTCGGGGGCCGACGAGGACCGTGCCTGTCACCTCTCCACACCCTGCTCGAGAGCTCCTACCCACCGCCACCACGCTTGAAAGGGACTGTGGGTCAGGCGGGTGTGCACACAGGCAGTTCACATTAGACACGTGCGGGTGTCATTCTGCTACGCAGTCTGCCTTACGCACTTTATTGAAATGCACAAATTGACATCCCCTTGGAAGTCTGAGGACAAATGTCCTGAAAACTCATCTCCTGTGATTGCAAAAGATTGACTAGATTTTAGCGTGATTCATCTCCCCCACAACTGGAAGGCAGACTTGCGTACTAATCATTAAGTAGGTGCTCCTCTGAAATACAAATGCTCATCGTTTAAGCCAGCATATTAACAAAAAGAATAAGGTGAAGTGTATCCAGTAAATGTTTAACATTCGGAAGTGCCTCCGGCTTCCTCTCTCTCAGCAGGTAATGACTTTTTAAAGTTGAGCTCCTTGCAAACGACAGCTCACAGGACGAGCCGAGCTGCCCAGACAGGGCTGCATTTCAGCAGATGAAAAGACATACACTGCATATGTCGGCAGTAAACAGCCATCAGAAGGAAGAGAGTGATTTTAGGGCTCAACGACATGCTGATATTACCAC
The DNA here is from genome assembly GCA_004026885.1 of Lyroderma lyra. NCBI lineage: Eukaryota > Metazoa > Chordata > Mammalia > Chiroptera > Megadermatidae > Lyroderma > Lyroderma lyra. The sequence continues at coordinate 10,510 of PVJL010012297.1, forward strand.
CCCCCCCCAAAAAAAAAAGGCAAAACATGAGACCATCGTTTCAAATGTAACGCAGAGAGAACACACCCGGCAACTCCCGTGCTTTTAGAGACAAGGGCACTCGACCTGCTGTGTCCTTCTCTCCACCGGAGGCTGCTTGCGTTTTCGTTGCAGCGAGGAGCGTGTTGATGGACCAGCGTTCCCTCCCCCTTGACAAGTACACACACATGGACACGCACATGCACAGACACGCGTGCAGACACGTGCACACACAGAGACACAAGCACACACATGTGCAGAAACGTGTGCACACAGACACGCACACAGACATGCATGCAGACACGTGTGCAGACACGTGTGCAGAAACGTGCAGAGACACAAGCACACACATGTGCAGACACACGTGCAGACATGTGTGTACACACGCAGACACACGCAGACACACATGCAGACACGGGCGCAGAGACACAAGCACACACATGCAGACACATGTGCACACACGCATACACACACACAGACATGTACACACATGCGCACACACACGCACTCCTATCTACTTTAGTACATTACATAGTATTACTATAAAAGTAAACATACACCATACTGTCCGTACGCGATCATTAATGTGCAAATACTTTAAGCAGGGCAACCGGAACTTGTCACCGCTGTCAGAGATCAAGGACAGGACAAAGCCGAGAGGAGCACAGACACAGTCACAGTGCAGCCACCTCGAAGACGACGGGGACGTGTCTGTCACTGCAAAGGGAGTAAATCCAGCGTATTTGCCCTCTGCACGCAGGTCAATAAAACGTTACCTCCTTTTCCTCGTGTGTGTGTGTGCTGACTGCTTATTGTGGGCATCACATTTACGTGACTGACCTCAAGTTGTACCAAAGTGTTGAACTGTCGGGACCACCAAGGTGGAGAAGCCTCATCGTGATAGACGTCAAGCTCCCAGTTCGACTGTGTTTCTACAACGCGCAGCTCTCACCTCTCTTACCGCTTCCGTCAACGTCTCCCCACGACCACGGCATGACAGCAGAAGGGGGAGGCATTCCGTTAGGATGGTACCAAAATCTTTTAAAACGTATCCTCCTTTATCTTACATGTGAGTAAGTACAGCAAAGTCAGGAATGAATGCGCAATTATAGGCACTCTCTTTAACCTTTATGGACATCAGTTAGTGTGATTTGTATAATCTACTGACACACTTAATGTCCTCACATTGACGCCGTTGTAACACTAGTAAAATGAACCTCCTTTACTTTTTTTACATGAACCTCCTGACGTCCACATTAACACGCCTTTAGAAAATCTGAATCAGTATCTGTACGCGCGATGTGTTATAATTCTCCTTTTAATGCATCTCTCTTCTCACGTGTTCTGTAAACGTATTTAGAAAGTTGTTGTTTGGGGTCCCCATGCTGGAGGCAGCCTGGAACTCGGAGCCTTGGGAAGGAGTCCCCCCTGCAGTCCCCGCCCGGCGCCCGGGGCCCTGGCCTACACGGTGCTTGCCGAGCACTTGCCGAGCACCGGCCACCTTGCTGACGGCCACCCAGGAGCAAGGTGGACAGAACTTGCACGCAGCGCGGTCACCGATGTCCCATGTACCTCCCCACTTCTGGCACGTGCACAGCAAACTGACCAGGTGCTGCTGGGGCCCTGCGACAGCTCTGCTGCTGTCACGACCAAAAGCCTCGGCGTCGTAACTCGGCTGCTGGTTATGCGTTTGGGCACGCAGTTCCGTCTCAGTAGAAGTGTCCTTAAGCCCAGGAAAACGGCCACTTGATGCAAGCTCGCACGCAGTACAAGGGAGTGCTTTTAGAACCTTAACTTTCAATTATAAACAGCTTGTAAGTGCCCGTCGGTGGCCCCGCACGTTTATACAATCACACGTCATAATGCGAATAGAAGACAGATGGCAAAGAGGTTGTTGTGGGTTTGCTTCTGCCATCAGGATTGCTGACGCCCTGCAAAGGCCCGAGCTCGGAGGTGGCACGGTGACGGCTGTAGGCGCACGGCCTCTTTGCGCTTCGCCCGCCCCCAGCGCTGCTGTGCAAGCTCATTGGCTGCGCAGAATGGGAGTGTTCCCAAGGGGTCAGGCAACCGCCTCCACGTCCAAAGTCAAGGTGTCCGCGGGGCCGCCCCACCCTGACCACAGAAGGCTGCCCTCCGCCAGCTGCTGGCCGTTTGCCTGTGGCCACCAGCGGCCGTGCCACCCAGAGGCGTCACCGCACTCCTCTGCCTTCCGTGTCTGTCTGTCAGGGCGTCCCTTCCCTCCTTTACGAGGACACAGGGGCTGTTGGACGGAGACCCGAACGGCCTCTTTCTCACGCGATTCCTTCTGTGAGATCTACTTCCACTCGGACCCAGGAGTCAGGACGTCGGCTCGTGCCTCTACAGGGACGGAGCGTCACCCACAACGAATGACAAACGAACCTCGTGCCCTGCTTCCCAGTCGTGCCCCTGCCGTCCCAGCCGACCATCTCACGTCGGGAACTGTCACATCCCCGTTTACCTGGCCGTCACGCCCCGTCCGTCGCAGGGCCCGGAGGAGACGGCTCGCGTTATTCGTGATGGTGTCGTCGTCGATAAGCGTCCGGGCGCCCCTCCTCGGCAGCCACCTACGTGCTGAAGGGAGCTGGTTACTGCACAACGTCAACGACGCCAGCACGCGCCGTGGGGTGACTGCTGAGGTTGCACAGCTCAGCGACGGGCCAGACACATTAAGGCAAAACGTGCTGGCGTCGGGGCTGGGGCTCCCCGTAGGGACCACGCCACAAAGCTCGGGGCATGATGTCCCAGCCCTAACGAACGTGAGCGGCCTGAGGACACACGGCCCCGCTCAGGCCGGCCTCGGCCGGGTAGGACAGCTCCGCTGTGAGCGGCGGAAGCACCCTCGGCGCGAGTGCCCGAGCGCAGACCCCTCGCTGGAGGCAGCGCTGGTGTCGCAGCATTTCCGAGACGGGAGGTCGTGTGAGGGGACAGCACGCACAAGGCGAATCCTACGGCCGCGAAGCCTCGGGTGCGTGGGACATTTTCTCCAATTACTTTGTTCGTTCCTGGGTTCGTGCACCCACCAGCCACCCACCCACCCACCAGCCACCCAGCCAGCCACCCAGCCACCCAGCCAGCCCGCGCTCGGGGCCCACTGACAGCGGCGGGACGCCCCGGCGGGACTTGGATCCTGGGGTTTCCCTCCGGAGCCTCTCACACAGCCGCAGTCGGGGGGCTTCTCTGCGTACCCTCCCTACTTTGAAGTGGCCCCGAAGTGTCACCCCCGTCTCAGACCACCCGTGCTCGTCACTGAAGCCACGGCCCCTGTCCTCGTGTCCTGTGCTCCTGTCCCCTTCCCGCATACGCACGTGTCCTCGCAGGCACTCCAGGGCAGCCCCTGACCTCTCCGTTGTTTGACCTCTTACACTGAGTGACCTTGGGCCCTGCTTTAGAACTTGGCATTACCGTGACTGCGTCATCGCCAAGTATCCAGCCCACCTCCCCCGTGACCATGGCCCCCGTGATGGTGGGACGATGGCTCCCCATCACTCCGTCTAAGGCCAACTTCTCCGGGCACTGGGGCAACCGCGGTCACCAGTTACAGGCTCCAGAAACGTGAGCTTAACGACTCGGTAAATCCGGGCTCCTGGCTTCAGGACATCGAGGTTTGGGTGGGAGCCGGACAGGTGACGAGGAAAACCACGACAGAGTTCGTTGATCCTTACTTGTGGGTGGGCGCGTAACCGGTTTTCAGGATTCGGGTTTTAAGACTCCAAAAGGCCAAGTGTCCAGGACCTTGCAGAGCAGTGATCTAGACCCAGCCCGGAGACGATGCTCGTGTCTACACTGACGCTGGGTTTGGGCCGTTAGGCAAATGACCTCATCACAGAGTCGTGACACCTGAAATCTGACGTGCGCCACCTAAAACAGGAGCCATTCTCTCATCGAACAAAGCACGTGCCCACTTTGGGGAACCCACTTCTGGTCACCGTGGACTCACTCTCGGACGGGGCACTTCCTTCCAGGGCCGATGGGGCGCTGACTTCCTCAGCTGTGGACGCCGTTAGTTCCTCCCGCGGTTCAGCTGCTTCGGGCCCAGCCACAGGCCCAGCCACAGGCCCAGCCACAGGCCCAGCCACCGGCCCAGCCACAGGCCCAGCCACAGGCCCAGCCATAGGCCCAACCACAGGCCCAACCACCGGCCCAGCCACAGGCCCAGCCACAGGCCCAGCCACCGGCCCAGCCACAGGCCCAGCCACCGGCCCAGCCACCGGCCCAGCCACAGGCCCAGCCACCGGCCCAGCCACCGGCCCAGCCACAGGCCCAGCCACAGGCCCAGCCACCGGCCCAGCCACAGGCCCAGCCACCGGCCCAACCACAGGCCCAGCCACCGGCCCAACCACAGGCCTCCGCGCGGGGTGCGTGCTGGGAGAAATGACGAGTGACAAGGCAGACTCGCTGAGGGAAGGGGGTGCTCCCAGCATTTGGAAGGCGTCACAAGCAGTTGCCTGTCCTCAGGAGACGTGGGCAGCCAATGAGGATGCGGCGGCCCCTGACCGGCATGGCGAGGGCTCGGGTTCTCACGCTGACAGCAGTGACACCGTACCCCAACGGCCTTGCCTCCCGATTTGGGAAATCGGTGCGCGTGGACGATCCCCTTCCAGCTGTCGGGGCGACGGGCCCCCCACTGCACAGACGGAAACCCGCCTGCGGCCTCACCGCCGTCACACACTCGTATCCAAGTTCCTGCTTCACCTTCTGTCCCCTGCAAACCAAGTTTTTACTTGGTTTTCATCTAAATTACATCATTTGTCTTCAGAAAAGGGACTTTAGCTCTTTCCGAGTTCATGCCTTCCAATCCTATTTGAAGTAGGACTTTGATTTTCCAAAATCAAGCAACAAAAAGCAAAATGAAATATAAAAATGACAGAAATTATCCTTTGGATCAAAATTATGTCTGTTTTCTAGCTTCAGCATACTAGGTCAGCCAGAACACGCACTTCGCTAAGGACATCATTAACGTCTGAGGACCATGCCGGTGTCACCACATGAACAACTGTGCATTCTACTTTCTCTTCTATTTTAGCACAAAAATTAGTGGATGAGTCCTCCAGGCCAGTCATCGTGCTGTGTCCCAGAGCTACTGAGATGCGCGTGCAGGTCCCTGAGCGAAAAGCAGCCCACAGTCGAGTGAGACAGACATAAACGCATCGTATCAGTGTCATCTCTCATCATTTTTAAAGATGCAATTAATTTACTTCTACATGATTATATACTAAATGTACCTAAAATTATGCAAGAGGGTCTTCATTAAATGCTTCTGTAGTTACCAAAACTTCTGTGCAAAGGATACAAAAGGGAAACAAACTGGGAAAAGAAGCCTCCCCAGACTTCCGCATACGACCTTGCCCATCCAGTCCCAATCGTCGTGCACACGAGACACGCGGAGCTTCCGTAACAAGGAGCGGGTTACTACTCAGACGCCCGAGAGCTCCTCTCCAATTCCTGCCACCCCCTCCGGCTCCAGCAGTGGCCAGTGGTCCTCCGTCTGAATGGCCATTACCTGCCGAGCCTCTTGCGGGACACACAGCTGAGAAGGCCGTTGGCTGTTTGGCCGCCAGCTGTCACCTGTACACGCAACGCTGGGCTCCAAGACGACGGGCGTGGGGACCCGGGGCTACGCCCTTCCTGACGGCGCGGGCTTTGCGACCGCAGGCTACACCCTCAGCCCCCGCCACGAGGGATCCGCGACAACGCTCCGAGGACACTCTGAAGTGGTGGAAGTTCCACTTCAAGCGTATTTTATCTGAAACAGAAATGAGCTCTAAGGGTCCCTCCCTCCCAACGTGTGTGTCACCGAGAGCAGGGTGTGTGCACAGCCGTGGGTGACGACAGCAGAACAGGCCTGTACTAGAGCATTTATTGTTTTTAATCACAGAAGAAGGGTGAGTTTTAGGAAGGAAGACACTCACTTGCCTGAGCTTATTAAAATACGGAACAGCTGTTACTGGGTCTCGTAGAAGAAAATGAGTTTTCCTCTCTGGAGCCAACGAAGATCTTCAAATACATAATCAATGGCGGCTGCATGCAACCCAATTTTTAAATCAATCAAGTTAGTCTTTCAAGAAGGTTGTACATCTGCAAGAAAAAGTTCTAAAATGGTATTTTTAAGTTTATTACGACAATGATTTTTACCTGAAGCGTCCACATAAGCTAACCTAATTCTACACGCGCTGATGTGGGGGTTGAGAACGTGTAAGAACCAGCCTGTCGACGAAAGTCTAAATAAACCGGCCTGATAATCCGCGGGGAGGTCTCCAAACCTACCACGGGCCCCAAATCGGCCGACTCAGACCCACGGGATCGGGGCTGAAGGGTCCCCCAGGGGCCTGAGCAGGAGGCGCGCTGGGTGTGCAGCGCTCACGGGCGCTCACAGAAACGACAGGCTTCCAGCGAGGGTGCCCAGGGGTCCCGGAGGGGACGTTGCGACCTCCGAGCTGGGACAGACGCCACAGCACAGCCAGGAGAGAGAGTGCAAACTCAGTTCTCTGGACGGTTGATCTCTTCGCATTAAACAGATCGATGAGGAAATAAACATTTGAAATTAAAAACAGTCTCAACGAGAAATCAGGTCAACGGATGCAGACGTGCAGTCCTCGTCGTCACGCTTCTGTTCGCTCCGTTTGGACCCTCACGTATCTGCCGTCCTGAGGAAATGGTGCTCAGGAATGGGGCCACCAGCACGGCCCACACAGTGACCCGGACCGTGGTTCTCCTCTTGCGCAAACGCTGCCAATGGGCCACGAGAACTTCGCAGACAGCGACCCTAAGGACCCCTCAACTGTGTGGGCGCTGACTGAATCCAAGTGCTTTCCACACGGCACGCACCGTGACAGCCCCCCCAGGTGTGCGACATCCACTTCAGGATGAAGTCACGGTCAGATAATCTGGTCTGAGCTGCTCAGAGGCGGCAGGTGTGGAATATACGCCCAGGTATCTGCTCAGGCCCGAAACCCACACGGCCCCCTGGCCACACACTTCCTGCCCCGGACGGAGGTGTCTGCAATAGCTGCAAAGAACAGCTTGGTGTTGGCCCGTGCGGTGTGCCCTCCTCCGTGACACCATGGCGTCACTCCTGGGAGGCCACAGCCAGGGGAGGGCTGCGGCCTCCAGGACGCTGGCTCCAGCAGTGGCCAGTGGTGTCCTCTGTCTGAATGGCATCGGTCATGGGACAGGCTTGCGGGCAGCAGCCTGTGGGGGCAGGGACAAACCCTCTGCGAATCCAGCCCACAAAAGCATCCACGTGACGGTCCACCTTCTCCACCCTCAGGTCTGCCGGAGGGATTCCACTTACCCCGAGGATGCCCTTGGAGGCCCCACCGAGGTGACACAGGAACTTGTAAGTGCAGGCGTAGCTACAGCCACGTGAGGTGCACACACACAGCTCTCAGTGTTAGTACGAAGGAGCAGCTATTGGTGGACATGCTCCCTAGGAGATCAGCACGCCAGTCAGTCAGTCAGACGGCAAAAGTCACGCACCATACGATTCCACTCAAACACGGGACAGAAAACTGAAAGCAACCGACTAACAAAAGCTCGTGGACACAGACAAGTTCTGTGGTCACGAGAGGGGTGGGGGGCGCAGAGGAGGGTACACGGGGACGAACACGTGGTGACGGGAGGAGAAGGGACTCTGGGTAGTGGACGCAGCATGCAATCGATAGATGACGTGGGATAGAGCTGTGCACTTGAAACCGAAATAATTTTCTTAACCAAAGTCACCCCAACAAATTTAATTAAAAAAGTAAATGCAGCTAACCACCACTGCCCTTCCCTGAATTCTGTTAATAGATACAATATGGCGCGTATGCAAGGGCTGTCCGGAAAGTGTCCAGCCATGACACATGGACAACAGAGGCGTGTACGGCTGGTGTTCAGACAGCCCTCGTACGGCGTGTCTGCATTAGTGGGTGCACTCCAATTAGACACAATGGATTATGACTATTTCGTAATGTGCTTTTCATCCTAAAGAAACCAATTCTGTGGTCGGAATTTAACATCAAATAGTATTTGTCCAATTAAATGCCAAGCTAAATTCAATACCATAAACTCAAGGAGAAGCTGACAAAAAACCCTTTTACAAAAATGAGAGATCGGCCGTCTTCCTGCTCACAGAAAGACGTGCAGACACGCGCGCCTGCTCGGTGTAGGAATGAACCGGGATCAATGCACAAGCTGTCAGCAGCTCAGCTCTAGGAAGGAAAAACCTCCCGACACCGACCGGCTTACACGTCTGCACCACGGTGCTTCCCGCACCAGCACAAACGGACTGATTTTTAAGGAGCTTCTCTTAATAAGAAAAGAAAATTAATGCAAGGTGCAAATGTTTCCCAAGAAAATATCCCTGTCACCTAGAATAAAAGCGCGAAGCACCACAGGGAGAAGGGGAACGTGACAAGGAACGTCCCACCCGACTTTAAAACTCAAACCAGAGTCTGTGCCCGGTCTCACTCAGAAGACTGGACCCCGTGACGTAAATTGCTCCTCGGGTGCAACACACAGCTGCAGCCCTCGTCTTGGCCCCCGCTCGGCACACGGACGTCCAGGGGAGCCGGTCCACGCGTCCTGGACTGGACAGGAGCTCCCCGGGGGGTCTGGACGTGTCGCCACCACTAACGTTTCCGTAATTTGCAGTCGCGTCGTTCTCACAGTCGCTGATGCATTTCCACAGGTGTTGTCGCCTCTGTCCTGGTCTGATTGATTACGGAAGAGTTAGAGCAGGTGTAGGGACATTAGAGGACCTTGTGTGGTCACACGGCTGATAAACTGGAGCATTAATTGAGAGTTCAGGTTCTGTCCTTCTCTAGAGCGCACCATCTGTGGATGGCTGGACGGGGCAGATTTCACAATGACGACTACACGCTTCCCTGTTGAAGGGGGACGGATCACCTCCACCCCTCACATCAGGGCTCACAGCACCTCCTGGAGGTCAGAGCACACCGAGACCCCAGGAGCTTTGCCCGGGGGACAGTGAGGGGCCTGGATTCATCCCAGTCTGAGCAAAGCCCACGGGAGACACTGTGAGTTTCTGCCAGTTTGTCACCGCTCCGTCTCTGCCTGGCGAACGGCATGTCCCGGGGAAGTGGCGTGCACGAGGTGAGGGCACGGCTTTCTCCCCAGGTGCCGGATGAGACGGTGCCATCTGGACCAGTGACATCGCCTACACACCGTGTAAGCCACAGCGTATCCACCGGGACAGTCGACCCCAACAGGACCGGCCCACGGACGGGGCAAGCACCCTGACAGCGCTCATCTCCGCCCCGGTGCTCCCCAACTGCCGATACAGACACAGGTAGCGCGCGCCTCAGCGACGTCACCAGCCGCATTCCCTGCGCGAAGCGCCTGGGGACACGCTGCGCTCCCGCGCCGGTCCCTCCGGGGCCCTGGCTTCCGTTTTCCTTACTGCGTGCCTCCAGCTGCTGCCCTGCCCCGGACCCCGCTGAGAACTGCTGTCGGTGGGGGTCGGTCCAGGGGACCCAAGTTCTCACGAGGAGGAAGGCGGCAGGCACTGGGGTCGTCCAGTCCCAGAGCAAACGGGCGGAGGAGGCCCTGACGGCGGTTACCCCGCCGAGACCCGCGTGCGGGATCGTTACGGAGCACGTGGGCACTCGGCCGGCACGCAACCCACCGCGAACATGAAGGGGTGTGTTTGTAGGTGCGGTGAGTGAGACAGGGCGGAGGTGCGACGTCACGAGGACATTCAGAGACCATGGAAGATCTAGTTTGTTTCATGCCAACGCGTCCTGCCCTGAGAGGCTCCCACTGTGTGACCGTCTTCACGGCGACCGGAGCCCCCAGCGCAGCGGCCAGCACTCAGAGCGGCCACAGGAGCAGCTACTGAGAAGCATCTCTAGGGGCCCCGTCGTCACCGTTTTGGGAAGTTACCTGCATCCTGTATTAGTGCAGAATGACAATTACAGTCTTTTAATTGGACGATTATTAGAACCATAAAGATGGAACAGAAATCAATCCTATGGTAGTGAAAGCATTTAATAATTTAATAAAGTATTTTAATCATTAAATATTGATTCACCAACTGAAATCCTAGAGAATTACCTAAAGTGTGATTCTAATTCCAAGTAACTAATGAAGGAATAACAATTTACATGTAATGAGCTCAAATATTTTAGGAGGACATTGCTGTATTTACGAATTAAAGCAAACATCAATTCTAGTTCTTATAAACTTAAACAAGGACCAACTGCCACCGCATGACTTCTCACATCTTAGCGCACTAGGTCCTCTCCTGAATCATCGCCGAGCACGTAGTTTTCCTATTCCTTTTATGTTTACATTGGATTCTTGTCTTGTATTGAATTCTATTTTTATTTAAAAATTCTCATGTATCAGCTTTTTAAACTGAGTTCAAAATTGTATGCATGGAGGCAACTCTCCATTCCAAATGCACATGAGCTAACAGGTTGGGTCCCCAGAAACACCGCATAAATGATAAAGATAAGCACACATTCGTTTTCATAAGAAACTCAGTGGACAAAAGAAAAGTAAGAACTGTTCAGTGACCTCACAATCCCTTCTGTTAGTGAGCTCTGCAAAATACTGAGTGCGAAACGCGCTAACAAAATGAAAATGATTTTGACCTCAGTCAAAATTGCCTCAAAATGATGTGGGTTGTCTGTTGTATCAAATATTATGATTTTTGTTTTTCAGTTTCTAAATGTTGGGTGGGATGCGAATCGGGGAGAGTCTTCTTCAGGAAGAAGCCCGAGGATGATCTTGTTTACCATTGTTATTGGAAAGAAACGATCATTTCTGATGTCTGACAGAACGCTACACATTTCAAATATCTTGTGGAGGAGTGGTTTTCAGTTTCCAAGTACAACTTTTGCTAAGTTTGGACGTGACTGAATTTCCTCTGTGATTAAATTTCCCATTTAATACTATCGTAGATTTATGTGTTTTTAAATAATTTACAAAGTTGGCATAATTAGTACTCTATTAACTATGCAAATCATTTTAAAGAAACCAGAAGGATACTTATCAATTTGACAGTTGTTAACTTTGGGTCATGGATATATACATGATTTTAATTTTCTCTTTATACTGATGTTTATATTCCAAATTAGCAGTACAGCAGCAAACCAATCCCAAAGTCCTCAGATCATCAGAAGAGTAGACACGAGTACCCCGTCCTTCAGCCTTTGGCTCTAACACCTTTATCACAAATGCACATACATGAAAGTCCGACAGGTGTAAGAGGCTGACGTCTGTATGACAACGTAGGACTCTGCATTAACTATTCTTTATTTATGAGACATTATTTGTGAAGACCAAAGACAAATACCTCCAACAAGAAAGGCCATCAACAAGTCTGTGCATTTCCGCGGCCATTTCTGCTCCTTTCTTCCTACAGCTATTAGCTTCTGCCTTGATTACGGTCATAATATCTATAAATAAATCAGTCTGTAAGTCTTCAATCTTTCCACAGAAAACCTAGCTTACGACTACCATCTGCATTTTCTAGATGACATCCTGTTGGCTTAAAAGTGAAGCTGAAGTCGGTATCTCAGAGGAAAGGTGATGAACAACAGTCAATCTACTCGTCGTCCTTCCAAAGATGATGATTCTGATGTGGGACTGATAACAGTATGTGGGCTTCGCGGGGACGCTTAATGCCCCAAACGGGATTTGCAGTTGATTTTGTAAAATTCTAATATAAATATGCTTCTTGATCATGTTTAGTTCTCTCTCTTTCTTTCAACCCACAGTCTGTCAGGAACAGAATATTCTCGAGAGCAAAAAGTAATTATTCAAGATTTACTGCTGACCGTCTGGAGCTCACAGTCATGCCTGCGCGCCCGTGCCAGAGATGCGATTTGTCCTCAGGGACCCGTGCCAGAAATGAACACGGCGCCCCGCGGGGCTGTCCAGATCGCTTAAGCAGCAGCCCTTGTCATGTTTTGTGGCCAGCCACCAAGAGTCCTCCCTAACTACTGCCAAGCCCCAATGCAGGCCTGAACAGTCACTGTGTGTGGACGGATGATGGACGGATGATGGACGGATGGACAGACAGACAGGTACTGACAGAAGAGGAAGGTAGACAAAAAGAAAGGAAACAGATGATAAATTATAGATACAGGTGATAGAGATTGTAGGTGTGTAGATACACAGATGATAGATACACGGATATGCTTTAAATAACTGAAGTGAGTATCATCACATTATTGGCATCGCAACTTGCAGAAAATGTGAGAAGACTCTCAAATACGCTCTTTATTTAAGACAACAATCCTGGGCATGTTAATTTTACAAACAGGGCAATGGTCCCACCTAGTAATGTTAGCCCAACAGAGATTAGCCACCAAAACACGAAAATTAATAAATAAAAAGGTATTTTCACAGGGTTGGTTCTCTTTAACCACTGGACCAAGTGGCATTTCTGTGATGACACGTGAGACTCCTTACAGATGAGGACAACCTGGATGAGGGTGAAGGGGACCACCTGTGACAACTGCCGGCAACCACACGTTTTGTGTGAGCTGTCCATCCCTGGGACAGTCTCCGCTTGTCAGGCGTGCACTGAAGGGCACAGGACAGCAGGGGACACCAGTGTTGTCGTGTGGGTGCTCACGCCATCACACCCACCTGAGAGCCGTGCGGCCTGGACACCACACGTCGGTCAGGACTGGGACCGCTCTGCATACAGGAGGAGCCTGCAAGGCCTCCAGAACGCCTCTGCTAGGACCACTCACCCAAACGTCATGCCCTGCTGTGGGCCCACCCGCTTCTCCAGGTGGCCAGCGGGTAAAAGGGAAACCACCATCACCCGCAGGATGACCGTTCCTCCGCTGGGGGGGGGGGGCGGAGGCTAGCAGACCACGAAATCAAGACAGGGACCCCACCATGGCATTCTGCCTTCAAACGTCTGAGTGCGTTAACGCGTACTTTTGCCCTGCAG